>MKEJ01066093.1:0-15385 GCA_001753735.1 Embelia ribes
TAAGTTTTATTAAATACATTTTTATCCTTATTTGGTTCAAATTAGTAACTAAATTAGTTGTAATTTTGCAATGATAAGAAGGGTATTTTTGGATTGTAAAATAGAAGAAATTTTAAAAGGCTTCACACTTTTATAATAGAGTTAGATAGATATACATATATATATATATTTAATTACTCATGTGCCACATTTGTGTATAGTTTGTTGATTACACCAAACTGATCACATTCTTTCAGGTTCAACCAAACATTAAAAACAAGAAATGAAATATTTTGATACCAAGAAAGTAAGTCCTTGAGATATTTATCCTTCCAGCAAAAAGCGATAAAAATATTTCACCACAGTACAGTGATCACCACATGTTTTATTTTTAAATAACTAATAATTAATAAGTATATGATTTACTGCAAGCCCAGATCATGCAACTGAACCTATAGACTAGCGTAGTCCGAAGAAATTTCGAACATGCTCGAATTTTCCAAGTTGCTTTCGTTATATGAAAAAGTCATTTTGTTTGCCGATAATTGTGATGCTTGTTCATCCATAGTTCCGATGGACAAAACCCTTTTTATACCGTCAAGTGCGACCTTCATTGAGTTGACTACCGGAGATTCAATTGCATAATTAGTGTCAAAAAGAAATTCGTCCGAAGTTTTTCCTTGGAAGAAGAAGGACCCTTGCTCACTTTCTTGAAATTCATGTTCGTAGCATTCGGAATTAGAATTATTATTTTCGGTGAAACATTTCCCATCAGAAGGAGCAAGGTCTGGCTGAGGAAATGTTCGGATTCTTTTGATATCTCGGAAATCTTTTGTTGAAATTAACGTGCTTATCTTTTGGCGAATGCGACATAGTACCCAATCATCCAACTGCAAATTAATAACGAAGTTAAATAATCTATTGGTTACTAACTAGTGTAATTATTCTAAATCCAAAAGTAAATAAAAGTTAAAAAGTATTTGTTACGTAATAGTTAAATATAACAATAAAAAAATCAGCACCGTACATGGAGTATATCGAAGTAAGGTATATAATTCAATACCATTATATTCTCTATTTATCGAAACGTGACACATATATGTGTGTGTGTGATAAAAATAATTCAATTGAACTTACTCTCATGGATCCTCTAATCCTAGTAGAGTGACAACTCTCATCAAGAAGCCTGTATTCATACATCATCCAATCGGTTTTAGCGCCTTTTGGTGGGCGGCCTTTGTAGAAAACAAGTGCCTTTTTAACACCGATGCACCTTGACCCGTACGATGATAGTATGGGCCTATCAGTTCCGGTGGCTTTCCAGTACCCAGTTGCGGCCGCTCTGTTTGGTCGTGCGCCATTCGGGTACTTCCTGTCCCTTGGGCTAAAGAAGTACCACTCGCTCTCGCCAAACAATGCCTTTTCTGCACAAGAACTTGGGAGAAAAAGTTAACTGCACCTAAACCCTTTTCCGTGACTAGAAATAAAACTCAAGTCGCCTTAGGTAACTAAAACCATCGTTACACATTAGGTAATGATATTTTGAAATACTTAGCCAGGGTGTGTAAGTGATTTATGGGCATATTGCAGGTGTGGAAGTGATATTTTAACTTGTAAAAATTGAATTTTGGTAGGACACACCCTTGTCACCACCCATATTATTTTACATAAAGAATTGTTAGAATGTAACTATCATGAATCAAATTAAAACCGTGACCTACTAAATGATGTCATGTCAAATTTAGATGTTATATTCCTAAGTGAAGAGGTTACATCAATGGTGTACACTAGCTCAATAAAGAAAGTGATAAATTAATATTCATGAATGTCACTATTTAGTTACACAGCCATCATAAATTATAGATTTTTTTTTCACATCAATATTATTCAGTTTTTGTAGTACTAATGCCAAAATATTACTTTTAACGACAAAATTGTCACTAATAATCACATCAACTTCGCTGATATCTTATATTAGTCGATAGAAGTTCATTTTTGTTCAAAAAATCAGAGTTTCACAATCAATCTAACTTGTGCAACAATCAAACTATATTTAATGCCGAAAATATAGGGGGAAAAAAAATAGTTCGAGTACCCGGAAGTTCCCAAGGGTTGAACTTATAGAGATTAATCTCCGTCATTATCGCCACATTAGGGCTTGTGGGAGATGAGATCTTCTTCTTGAGATAATAAGAGATTAATTCCTCATCAGTTGGGTGGAACCTCCACCCTGGTGGTAGATTTGGAGAAGCTGACATTTTAGAGTTTAATCTCTATATTTAGAGACCATTATACCAGAAAGAGATTTCAATTTTTGTTCACTTTCCTAAGAAAGGAGAGTATATATATATAGCTAGGTAGACAAAATCATATCACATCTTGAATAGATTGCCTCATCATAAAATAGTCTTATTTGTCATTGTTGGGATCCTATATGGTTGGATTTATGTTCTCCCTTGTTTTAACCACTATGTTGTTTTTTCAAACTTGTATATGCATGCAAGAATAGGACACTTATCTCAATCTTTTTATTTAATTCTTTCTCATTGTGCTCGCTAAAAACCTTCAAATTTCACTATTATATTGCTTAAGGTATTAAATTTTGTAAAATAAGATAGGTAAATCTGAATAATAACTGGAATTATTTAACATTTGATGCACTTACTGCGCTATTTTTCAGTATTATTTGTTTTTATGTGC
Source organism: Embelia ribes (assembly GCA_001753735.1). Classification (NCBI taxonomy): domain Eukaryota; kingdom Viridiplantae; phylum Streptophyta; class Magnoliopsida; order Ericales; family Primulaceae; genus Embelia; species Embelia ribes. The sequence goes on from MKEJ01066093.1 coordinate 2,680, forward strand.
GTTTCAAGAAAAATATATCAAAAAAGCCAAAATAAGTGTTGCAAAAATTTGTCGGGAATTCATGATCATAGAAGACATTTAAGTACTAAATCTCAAAGACTAGAAGTCGACAAACTGATAAAAATGAAGAATTATCAAGCAGATAACTCTTACTTTTGTTCACACTCAGCCTCATCACCAACACTCAACTCCTTATCTAAAATATGCAGCTAATAATATCCACCAAGTATACTAGTGTAGTTTTACTGGTAAAGTGCCAGGTTTATTAATATCAGAGACTCCTACTAATCTAGGGATATCCTAAGAAATATCTAACATACAATTTATTCTCAAAGATTTAATTGGTTTATTTATATTACTTATTATTCCTAATTTTTCTTGTATTTTTGTTGAGTTGAGTTGAGTTGAGAAAAATAAACTAACAATAAAATAATAAAAACAAAATATTAGCTTTAATTAAGATCTTGCCTAAACGGAAAATCTAATGAATTAACTTTCTCTCCCTAATTATCATAATTAATAAGCTCTAAAATATTGTTAATTTAGAAAATCATTGATGTGTATAATTTGATTTACTTCAACCTAGTGTGTCATCGGGTGATTGTCAAACAGTATAACTACGCCTAAACGATTTCAAAGATACTCAGACATGTTAAAAACCATAGATTTTAAAGTAATTTAATTTTTAGATTAAGTTTATTAAAAATATACTCATCAATTAAGAGTTGGGGAGATTTCATTAATTCATATTCATCTTCTAGGCAAGAAAGGAAATTAGTCTAGTATAATTACGATAAATATAATAAAATATGAATAACAACTCTTGGAAAAAAATACGAATATGTAAAGAAGATGATCAGTAATAATTAATAAGAAAATAATTAAAAAGAACTTACAAAATTGTATTGAAAATAATAAAAAAGAAGATAAGCCTTGAGAGGCCCTCTCTCTAACCTTTAAAATTAGACAAGAGAAAGAATGAATAACCAGATAGGAAGTTAGGGTAAGAATAACTCTTTGTGTCTCTAAATTAATTAATATTACAAAATTACCCTTCATGAAATATTTCCTAATCAGATTCGGAATAAAAATAAAAATATAAATCAAGTGTTCTACTTTTATCTCTGATAGTTGACAGTCAATAGCATTGCACCATTTCACGAGAAAATTCATAACTCACTGTAGAAAACTCGGAATTGAGTTTTGTTTGAACCATTAGAAAGATAATTCAACAAGATTTCCAATCACACCAAATTTAATACCAAAATTTACTCTAGAATTTTTTAAAAGCTCAGCAAAATTTGTATCTTTGGTTTCCGAAATACTTTTAACTAATGGATAATTAAATCATTCACTTAGTACTTCATAAAACTTGTTTCTTGATACTTTAAATCTTGAACCAACGTCCAAACATAATACTTGATATAATATTCCAAGAGAATTTGCTTCTTCACTTTAAATCGTCATATTTAGCATCATAAGTCTGTAATTAACGTAAAAATACGTAATACCAAAATATAACAAGTTTTATATGTTAAATCGTTATATAAATGACTTAAAGACTCAATTATATACACTTGATTTATAGACTTTCATAACCCAATCACTATACTCAAGCTCAAAGACTTAGACTAAGTCTTAAGCAAGTTTTGGGAGACTTTTTCCTTAGATTAGTTTTGTTCTTCTTTTGGGGGAGTATTTTACTCCCTCTTCTCTCTTCTTTTCTATTTTTCGTCTTCCTGTTCTTCCTTTATTTTGTTGGTTTTGGATTGAAGAAGTTGATTAGTGGTGATTTTGGCTTAGTTTCCAGTTAAGATTTCATCATACAAGTTGTTACTTTTCATTTCATTTTTGCAAAGGTTGAAATTATTATTAACTTTATTCTTAATCAAGTTATTTAAATTTCAAGCATAATTAGTATTTAATTAATTGTCATATTTTTATTTTATGCCTTAATTTAATTATTGCAATGTTTTTATCTTTATGTTTTAACGTACGTGCTATTTAATTTCTTGCTTAATTAAGTTGTTTAAATGTATTTTATTTAGTTGTTATTTTTTTTTATTATAGCAATGTGAAAATTTTTGTATTTTAAATTAATTATTATTTTGTTTAATTTTGCAATGTGAGACTAGTTTTGTTCCTGCCTCGGAGATTAATATAGGTTAGTCGGATCCCCAAATACCCTAATTAATGAAAACAAATTTCCTAAATTTTAGAGTTTTAAACTTATTGGAAGTAACTTATAAATCACCTAGAAATAGTTATGGAGATTGACAAACTCCCGATGACACACTAAGTCGAGATAAACTAGATAATAAACGACTGTGATTTTATAGACAAATTTAGCCGAAACTTATCCTTTAGAAGAATATTAATTCGACAAATTATTTTAGTCTAAAAGTTTAGGATTTTCGAACCTGTTTGAGATAACTTAGAAATCATCTAGGTGTAGTTATGAAGTCTGACACGCTTCCGATGGTGCACTAAATCGAAGTAAACCAGAAATAAACGTTCCGTGATTTTATATACTTACTCAATCGGAACTCGTTATTTAGGATAATTAGGCGTGGAAACTAATATATCGGATTTCCCGTCAAAGGCTATTGTTATTGTTTTTACATTTGTATTCATTAAATTATTACTTTAGTTTTAGCCTAAACAATCTCCTGCATTGGGATCATAACCAATGAGAAAGTATGATTATGATTAATTTAGTTGATTTAGTTATTAAAAATGAATTCACACGATAAGATTGCACGATCGAACATTCATAGGATTTCTACTACATCCAGAAGTCCTTGAGCGATCGATATTCAATGTTCTTACAAAAAAACTGCGACAATAGCTTAGTGCACTTGCTAAGTAAAAAAACTGTACTTTTCGAGCTCAGTCATGTATTCATATCTTGAATATTCCATACATCTTTTTCTAATATGGTGCGGTGGCTCCATTGTTCTTCCACTCAGTCTTTTTCTACAAGCCATGGTTCTTTATTGTTTACGATACTACATATTTTTCTACCTATATAATTCACACTTGTTTTACCTTTATCTTAATAAATGTTTTAAGGATCGAAATGTTTTATGATTAGGGGAAAAAAACAATTTAAGATGAGATCATGGCCGTATAAATTAAAATTAAAATTAAGATAAATATTTATGGACATAATAACCACTATTTTTGGCTAATCCTTCCGAAAATAAGTTAAAATAAAGGAATTGAAAAGGAAATAGGATTAGTCACATGCACACCATGATATTTGTAATCTCCTACAAATTTAAAATCAAAATGAAATTTAATGGTAAGGATCTAGTTCGACACAGAATATACCAGCTAGCTTATATGGGTAATTTAAATGTGCGTTTTGGGATAAGCAGTGTTACTATCACCCAAAAATCTTACGAATTTTTTTACCTGCTAATGTGGCAAATGTAATCTTATTTACAATTATCAATATAACACATCTATAAAGCAATTATATTCAAAAATTTTATCTGTCACATCAATAAATAACATAATCGGGTAGATTTTATTGAGCTATCATTTTTCTTTTGGGACAGTCCGGCTACGTAAACCATTGGTTACATATTGTAAATATGGATAATAATATAATATAATATAATCCTTTGCTTCTGATCCTTTTCAAACTGCAAAGATCAAAACAATGCAAATCATATCTAGCAAATAGTGACCTTATGCTATTGTAATATCAAATTAGTTTGTTAAATAATAAAGGTAAAAAGGTTGACATAGATTTCTATTGGAAGATAATATATGTTGCACCAGCATGATCAAATAGATCCTTTTTCAGGTTATAGTGAATTAAATATTAATGCTTGAGAAAAGGTAAGTAAATATTCGAGGTCACTATCAATACGATCCTTATCAACCTAAAGTGCAATTTATTTGATTAATCACATCTATCTCCAAATCATACTTTCAGGTGAAATCCTAAAAATCAAGAGATTTGTTTCCATCCATAATTCTTTTCGTGAAAGATATTATAAAATCCATATAATCCAAATAATTTTTGTTATTTCTAATAGATTACATGCAAAATTTTATACAAGTTCTACGTAGCCACACACGTATTGATGATCAAAGCAAAATACTAATATCTATACTATACATGTTATGTGCATTGCGCTTTGTGTTCCGTCTTTTAACACTATGTGCAAAATGGAGCGAATTGACAATCTTTTGCAATTGTTCTCCTTCGGCTTTTATATAGACCTTTAATAAAATCTATTTTTAAAAGCATTTTTGCTGCCAAGATCTTTGTTATCAAAAGGATTATATTAACTACAATCGAGAAAGTTATCCTGAAATACGTCACAAAATACTTGCTAGCGAAAGGGAAATACATACATATATATATATATATATGTATATATATTTTTTTATATATACATGGTGAAGTCTGCCACTTAGGCCCACACTTCTGTAGGAAAATATACTGCCTAGTCAGATTATCTTTGCACTCTGATTTGTTAATTAAATAATTTTACAGAAACCATTGTTTATACCAGCTGACCCAAAAGGTAAGGCTTTTGAGTAGACTAAAAAGACTTTTGAATAGACTAAAAGCTGCTTAATTATTACTTATATACGTTAACTTGTGTGAGGTGCTTTGATGATTATATCTATTGGGTATGAAAACTATCTTATTCGTGTATCTGCGAGTGTTTGTAGTTCAATAGTCCATGTAAGGAAAATGTACGTACAAAATATCGAAGATATCATTCACTTAACTACGGAGTGATTACTAAGCATGTTCATGAAAAAACCTGATTCGAGACAAATTCAAAGCGAGTCACTCTAAAGCTATAAAATTTCAGTGTTTCACGAAAATATGCATAAATACGTCACTGAAAAATAGCTATAAAAGATGTTTCTTGTAAGTAGCCGTTACTGATTTTAATTTGTACTCTCTTTCTCGTGTCTAGTTTTAGGCATATCGATTTGTTAAAGAGAAAGTCTTTTTTCCCATTCGATGTGAAGAAAAAATCTGAACACACCATTAGATACGCAAATAGCTGTATACAATTTGTACATACACTATATTTTGTCATATTTTGCCATAACCTATCTTACAAATTGATTTGTATTTATCAAAATTTGCAGTTTTGTTGATTTCTCTATGCCTTGTACAACTCGCAGCCGAGTTGAGGAAAAACCTCTAGATTTTATTTGGCGAACAAGTGTTTAAATTCTATTAATTTTTCAGAAAAATGTAAATCGCAAATGAGAACAACAATATGTGCAAGGGGAAAATGGGAAATGTCATGGTTTAGTGAATTGTGAAAAGTGTTGAGATTAATTATGTGTACAAAATCTTAATAGAACATATATGAGCCCCTTAGCCTTACACACACACTCGCATGCACGCTCCGACTAGGATAGTTACCACCACTATATTGATGATATAACACAATTTTGTCACGAGCACATCATCTTTGTTCCGACAATGGATATAAAAGATCCTCAGAAATAGAACAAGTTTGTGAAATCCGTAATTGAAACATAAACCGGTATGGAAGATGAACTTGATCTGGTTTTTGATCGAAATGGAAAAGGCACGCTAGGTTGTATTTAATTAGGTCTAGTATAAAAATTATTGTGACTTTTTTGTATAACTAGAACTCTGTATTTAGTTAATATTATTGTAATAGGTTAGATTGGTTATATTTAGGTCTAGTATGAAATTTATTGTGACTTTTTTGTATAACTAGAACTCTGTATTTAGTTAATATTGTTGTAATATATAGGTCAGATTGGTCGTATTTAGGTCTAATATGAAAATTATTGTGACTTTTTGGGTATAATAATAACTTGAACTCTGTATTTAGTTGATATTATTGTAATAGGTCAGATTGGTTATATTTAGGTCTAGTATGAAAACTATTGTGACTCTTTGTGTATAACTGGAACTCTGTATTTAGTTAATATTATTGTAATAGGTCAGATTCGTTACAAAAACTGTCTTTATTACTTGTTTATTTTTTTGAAAGACTCCAAAATGAACTTTATGCACAACATTTTTAGTAGGCGCATGGTTGTCAAATCATATGGTACATATTGTATATCGTACGAAATGTATCATTTTGGAGCATTTCCGTGTGTATCGGTGTAGTGTTTTCAGTTGGAATAGTAAATCATATGATACAACTGTGTATCATCTAATATCGTACAAAATGAGGTAATTTTGTATTTCTTACGATGTATATTCAAAGGAGCAGAACAGTAACAAGGAAGAGAGGGAAAAGATCAGCAGAGAGAGAAAGCCCTAATCTATTTTTAAGGTTACGAATTGACATCCCAAACCCAAAAAATATTTCAAGTCAGTTGCAAAATATGATTGAGAGGTTTGATTCAAGTGTTTAATCTCTAAAATTAGCTTTAAATATGATATAAATGTCGAGCTATATAGACAGAAAATTTACTCCTGTCTCCCTCTACCATTATTGATTTGTATCGATAGAGACACCTGTGTGCCTCCACACCATAAAAACTTAATATATTTATGACGACCCAAATTTCAAAAGAAATCCAAGATATTATCAAGCCATAAGTAAAATCAAATACAAATATGTTAAACAAGTCAAATCTTTAAATATGTTTAGGATTACAAACTAAATAAGTCTGAGGTAACACAACTATTGTTTGGGATCAAACACGACTATTTCTTATTACAACTTAAAACGAAATAAAGAAATAGCAAGTTAACATAAATTGATAGTCAAATTGGAGCGAATTTCCTGGATTCATTAGTTCTTTTCCTGCAATGTCTGGTGGGATCTCAGGCTCATGTACAATTAAGAAAGAAAATAATCGAAGTATATGAACTAGTTAAACAAGTTACAAATTAAGGATTGATATAATTTGCACACATGTTATGCAATAATCAAGTACATGCATGAGAAAATATATTCATTACTTAACATATCACAAGAGTTAACAGTGTCCAATTCATATACTTCTCATTTAAGTGTTGTCATTTTTGTACAAGTGAAATGGATCGTGAAGGACGTTTGCCACGCATATACACATATATGTATATGTACAACAAACGGAATATATCAAGAAATACATAAACTATTATAAATTCTGAACATAAGGCACATTAGGCAACTTGCTAGTGTGGACACCACTCGCTAAGCCATGGGTCACGACGTTAGCACATGTACAAGTTTAAGAATGGTTCTAATAAATGGTTAGATGTCCCACAAGTTCGGATATCAAAATACAATAGTATCGATAGTCGGGTCATTTCAACCAGGCACACAACGAGTAAAACATAGCCGAGCTTCGCTCTAAGTGTGTCAAGGAATATGCTACGGACAAATAACATCTATATACTATATACTTTCCATGTATGTCAAGATTTGATCAAGTGAGTGTCGGTAAGTCGAATAATTAAAATCACATTCGTATGTAGCTACATAATATACGTCATGTTAAGTTAAATTCTACGAGTTCTTATCATGCCAAGCATATAAGTAAACACGCATTTGACGTATTGAATCAAGTATTTGAGATATACCTACGCGTTTAGGACATGGTTCGGTCCATAAAACTCATTTGTATAAGTTCAAGTACCTAGCCTATAATCAAGTACAAAGACTTGGGGATATTTCGCTAATTTTTTTATATTTAATTAAGCTTGTTCCTATTTATTACTATTTTAAATATTAATAAATATTATTCAAAAATATTTGAATAATTCCAAAAAATAAAAATTCCCTTAAAATATAGTTTTAAATACTTTTCTATTAAAGTAGAATATTTTTTTCTAAATTTTAAACAATTGTTTCCTATTTATAAATATTTTAATTATTTAAAATATTAATAAATAATATGCTAAAATTAGAATAATTCTAGAAAATATATAAATATTTTTTCTAAAAATACAATTTTCAATACTTTTCTGTCAAAGTAGAATAATTTTTCTGAATTTTTAAACTATTCTCCCCTATTTATAAATATTTTAAGTATTTAAAATATTATAAAAAATATTTCAAAAATTAGAATAATTCTAGAAAATATATTTTTCCTAATAATACAGTTTTTAATACTGTTCTATCAAAGTAAAATAATTTGTCTAAATTTTAAATTATTTTTTTCTTATTTATTAATATTTTAAGTATTTAAATATTAATATATAATATGCCAAAAATTAGAATAATTCTAGAAAATCTATTTTTCCTGAAAATACAATTTTCTATACTTTTTTTTTTTCCAAATAGGATATTTTCTTTTTTAATTTAAAACCAATTTTCCTATTTATTAACATTTCAAGAGTTTAAAATGTTAATAAATAATATTCTGAAAAATAAAATAATTTCTCATATAAATATTTAAAATAAAATATTTAAATACTTTTCTTAGAAATTACATATTTGTATTTTTATAATAATTTTTCTTGCAAATATATAATTTTATCCCAAAATTTTTAATTTTTATCATGTTAACATTATCAAGTAATAAATTAGATATATCAAATATTTGTAACCACATGCAATAATAACAATAAATCATCAAACAATAATTTCTAAATAAAATTTGGTACTTGAAAATTAAGGACAAGTATAATAAAAATAAATTCAAAAACTTTATTTGCAAATCCCATATCAAAAGTGATGCTTAGACCGAATTGAAAATAAATTGAAATATTGATATGAGTATTCAAAATACAACAAATCATCTCTTAATCAAATTTATTTGTATTAAGAGAAGATGGAAAAAAAAAGAAAGAGGAGAGGGTTTTTATAAGAGTTTTTTGGATGGTTGGAAAATATGAGGTTGTGAAGGTTGAGAATTTAAGAGGGTTTTGGTGAGGTGGTAAGAAAATTAGGGTGTGGTTGGGATATGTTGAAAATTTGGGGTTATTACAATATTACGCCAAGTCCTTAACGTAAATTTTTAGGCATGACTCATTCCTATTCAAAGTAATTTACTTGTCTATTTTTGCGATACATGTGTCTTTTTTTTATCACTCCAGCAGTCAAGCCTCTACCTTTTTTCACTATTACTTTATCAAGATTCTCATACTTTTTTTTTACCAGTGCACTTACCGGTCTCTTTCTTATATGCCCATACATTTCAAATGACACTCTCTCATCTTATCCTCAGTTAGTGCAGCTCCTAACTTTTCATGGATCTCTTTATTTTTAATTATATATTTTCTAGTATTTCCATACATCAATCTCAACATACACATCTCCGTTATACTCATCTTGTTTCTGGGTAGCCAAACACTTACTTCTATACAACAAAGCTGGTCTAATTGCGGTTCTGTAAAACTTTCCTTTTAATTTTGGAGGCATATTGCGACATATAAAACCTTGGAGGCATTTCTCCATTTTTTCATCCTATTTGGACTCTATGATTGACATCCCTTTCCGTTCTGCCATTACCTTGCAAAATTGATTCCTGATAGTGAAAATGATTGGTCTTTTGTACCTTCTCATCTCCCAGTTCAGCCACAATTGGATCAGTTTTTGGGTATCTTTCCTTTCTCTATTTTCCCTACATGACTCTCTTTTCTGCCCTCCATTACATACGTATCATGATTAAATACGTACGTATTATGGAAAATCTGCTTGCTCCTTCAAGTTATATATCTTCTGTAGATACTGATGACATAGCGTATTAATGTCATAGTATTGGACCACTTTTGGTGCAAGCAAAAGTTACTAATCTCTCTCTTTTGCTCAGGGTAATGTTCTTTTGAAGAATTTTAACATTAAGGAAAATGCAAGCGGCGTTGGAAAAGGTATATATAAGGAATTTAATGTCGATGTTAATGGTAGCACTCTCGAGATCCACTTATACTGGTCAGGGAAAGGGACTACTGCTATTCCTGATAGAGGCGTGTACGGGCCTCTTATATCTGCTATTGCTGTGACACCAAGTACCTCTACTCCCTTTTCTTCTTCCATAATGGGTTCACTCTCCTTTTTCGCTTTCATATTATTATATGCTGATAATTTATCTGTATTGTAGATTTTGATCCTCGTACTGGATTATCCGTTGGGGCTATTGTCGGCATAGTGGTAGGCTCATGCATTTTCCTCGTGTTTGTTCTTGTTGTTCTCTGGGTGAAAGGTTGTCTTGGAGGAAAAGATACGGAAAATAAAGGTGGGAGTCGGGATAATATATTGTTTTCTATTTGAGAGTTAATAACTAAAGCATTGTTTCACTAGGGTGATTTTCGTGTTGAAATTTTTTTTTTTTGTGTGTTTCCACAGAACTTCGAGCCCTTTTGCAAACAGGCTATTTCACCTTGAAGCAGATCAAAACTGCAACAGATAACTTCGACCATTCAAACAAGATTGGTGAAGGAGGGTTTGGTCCGGTTTACAAGGTAAATACACTTGACGCGCTCGAGATTAATTTTTCTAGATCTCTTACTGTCATATTATATGTGCAATACATTATGTTCCAGAAATTTTTCATGAAAATTTGTATATTGTTTGATTTTAGGGTGTGCTCTCAGATGGTACTGTGATTGCTGTTAAGCAACTTTCGGCTAAATCGAAACAAGGAAACCGTGAATTTGTAAACGAGATAGGGATGATATCTGCCTTGCAACACCCAAATCTTGTCAAGCTCTTTGGCTGCTGTATCGAAGGAAAAGAATTGTTGCTTATTTACGAGTACATGGAAAACAATTGTCTAGCCCGTGCACTCCTTGGTTATTTCTTGAATATCCTCCTTTTTCATTTTATATACGTTTCTAGCATCATGTAATCTTGAGTAACTCGCTCTCTCTCTCTCGATCTCTCTTAGGTCGTGAGGAACCCCGACTGAGACTAGATTGGCCAACGAGGAAAAGGATATGCATAGGGATAGCAAAGGGCTTGGCTTATCTTCACGAGGAATCGAGATTAAAAATTGTACACAGGGACATCAAGGCCACGAATGTGCTGCTCGATAAGGACCTGAATGCTAAGATATCAGATTTTGGTTTGGCCAAGCTTGATGAAGAGGAAAACACCCATATCAGCACTCGAATTGCTGGCACTGTGTTAGTTCTTCTATGCTTTCAACTTCTTTATCTACTTTTTATTGGTTTTTGTTTTTTATTTTTTCGACTTTTTCAGTTAATTACGATTCTCATTATTTCCATATCATTTTCAGAGGATATATGGCCCCCGAATATGCAATGAGGGGTTACTTAACAGATAAAGCAGATGTCTACAGCTTTGGAGTTGTTGCACTAGAGATTGTCAGTGGGAAAAGCAACGCGAATTATCGGCCCAAGGAAGAATTTGTTTACCTTCTTGATTGGGTATGTATTATGATTTTCTTAACACTGGTTTCTTGGAATCTGGACCAAATATTACTTATATTATATATACATATATATATATACACATTCATATATATATATTTGTTTTTGTTGTTAACCATTCTGTGTGTTTTTCTAGGTTTGTATTCTAGAAACCCTTGGCCTAAACTTGAAAAGTCGTATATGCATCTAAGTTGTTCCTTGTTTGGTTTGCAGGCTTATGTTCTTCAAGAGCAAGGAAATCTACTTGAACTTGTTGATCCGGATCTTGGCTCAAACTACTCGAAAAGCGAAGTAATGAACATGCTAAACGTGGCGCTTTTGTGCACAAATCCATCTCCCACTCTGAGGCCGCCCATGTCATCAGTTGTGAGTATGATCGAAGGCAAGACCGTGATTCAAGCGGCACTAGTCAAGCCTGATTCGGCTGAAAATAACTACTCAAGGTTTAAAGCAATTGAGAAGCTCTCACACGGTAGCGGGACACATGCATCATCGTCCTCCACCGATAGCCATGTGCAGAGGAGCAGCTTTTCAATGGAAGGGCCTTGTGTTATCGATACTACCAGCTCTGTTTGTGAGAAGGGTGATGATCGTGATCTTTACTCGTCAACTTGGCTTCTCTCGGATCGTAGATGATGCTAAGTTGAGGTAAACAAATTGATTAGATTTTGCATTCATAGTGGTAAAGCCTTTCTACTNNGATGTGTACACAAGTAACTTGAATATCTGAGTGCACAATTTTTTTTTGAAATCAAGTTATACAGCAGCCTTGCAATTGTAAAAGAGACGCCGGATTTGAAGTTACAATTATTTAATGTATGAGGAAAATCCAGGCCGTGTAGTTCTAGTGTAAGGGCGGTAGAAAAAACATGGCAGTGCCACGGATTCATGAACGGAAAACCAAGGAACCCGACATGGAGAGGTACAGCTACATTGACGTTGCACGGGCTATATGAATAATACATATAAGAGACATAGGCCATTTGGAACCTATTTGTCAAATGTTGTAAGCTCTAGCAAGTGACAACCTCTTGAAAAGAACAACACAAAAATGCAGCCTAGGAATGCTTTCTTTTTTCTTGATCAAAGCCAAGGGTTTTATTCGATTAAATGAACCGTTTTACAAAACAAAATTCCAGGCATGTGTCTACGGATTTTACGGCCTGCTTGATCAATGGAAAGCAAGTCGTACAAAAAGTCAGGTGCTATTCAATAAACTAAATTGTCCCTACAGTGGGATACGCCATGACTCAACGTATCTACTACCACATTTGCTTTCCTATACATATGGCTCACTACTACAAAAGAGAATACCTTGGTAGACAGCCATATATCATCAAGAACGGTGTTGAGTTGGGGCGGATGGCCCCTGGACCTGCAAGATGGATGTTATAAGGCCCCAAAATT
>MKEJ01066100.1:0-13597 GCA_001753735.1 Embelia ribes
ATCAATCAATCAGTAAGAAAAGGAGACAAATCCATCCCAGATCCATCTAGAGAGATCGAGAGAGATGTACGGGTTCGAGAGAGTGAACACGAAGGATGACGTGGACATAGAGGCCGGAGGAGCGGCGCTGTACCCGGGGATCGGCTACGGCGAGAACCAGCTCCGATGGGGGTTTATCCGCAAGGTTTACGGCATACTCTCCGCCCAGCTCCTCCTCACCACCGTCGTATCCTCCGCCACCGTCCTCTACTCCCCCATCAACGACCTCCTACGTGGCAACTCCGGCTTACTTCTCTTCTTCATGCTCCTCCCCCTCATCTGTATGATCATCCCTCTCTTAACTTTTCATGATCCGTCTAATCCTTTTCCCCTAATTGTTGACCTGAACGGCATCCGTGGATGTATTATTGACAAGGGTTTGACTTAATTATTGATTTGAAGGTCATTTTTCAAGATCGGTGGATGTTTTATTGACAAGGGCTAGGGTTAATTTTTCTTAATTGACTTAATTGTTCCTCCCCCTCACCTATGTGATTCCTCTATAGTTGTCTATATATGTAGGTTTGCTGTTTGATTTTCATGATCCGTATAATTTGCCTCAATTTTTTTATTTGAATGTAATTTTCTAGATCGGTCGATGTTTCATTGAGAATGGTTAGGGTTAATTTGTGTATATGATATGCTTTATGATGTAGATGTGTTTGATGATTCGTTTAATTTTGACTCAATTGTTGATTTGAGCAACATGTTAGATATTTAATTTTACACGGACAAGGGTTTTGTGGGTATGTGATCCCTTCTAGGTCCCTTCAAAATTTTCTGTATATGTTCTTGTATGTTGTAGATTTACAGTTTGTCTAATTGGGCTATAATTATTGATTTGAAGGTAATTTTCGAGATAGGTGGATGTTTTTTTTAATAAGGTTAGGGTTAATTTTGTGTGTTTATGATATAATTGCAAGATGTTGATGTGTTTAATGGTACTCACCTAATTTTGACTCTATTGTTGATTTGAGCTGATCGAAATTATAGAAGGGTAGAGTTAATTCTTTGGGTATAAGATGTCGATGTTTTCGATGATTTGCCTAATTTTTACTCAACTATTGATTTGAGCAGATCAGTAGACTTTTAATTTGTAGGGGTTACACTTAATTGTTCCTCCCCATCGTCTATAAAATCCCTCCATGGTTCCCTGTATATGTACTTGTAAGCTGTAGATTTGCCGTTCAATTTTCATAATCCGTCTAATTTTTGCCTTAGTTATTGATTTGAAGGTAATTTCAAGATCTTTGGATAATTACTTGAGAAGAGTCAGGAGTTAATTTTTGTTTGGAATTTGCATGATGCAAATAAAAATTATGTGTATATAAAACTGGCCGCCTCCTCTTCCTCATGTTCCTCCCCCTCACCTGCATGATGCCCTCCGTTATTCTCTGTTCGTGTTCTTATATGTTGTTGAGTTGCTTTATTTTTCATGATCCATTCAATTTTGCTTTTATTGTTGATTTCAAAGCAATTTTCAGGGTTATTTTTGTGTGTATATGATGTAAGATGCAGATGTTTAATCATCCTATTCTTCATGTTCCTCCCTCTCATCTGTAACCCCTTCAAAATCTCTCCTTAATTCTCTGTATACCTACTTCTATTTTGTAGGTTTGCTGTTATTCATGATCCGTTTAATTTTGCCTTAATTATTGATTTGGACGTTATTCTTGTGATCGGTGAATTTTGGTGAGAAAGGTTAGAGTTAATTTCGTGTGTTATTTGTGAAAATGTAGAATGTTCAAGGATTTTGCTTAATTTTGACTCGATTGTTGATTTGAGCGGATCTTCAGATGTTAATTTTTGAAGGTTTAGGGTTAGTTCTGTGAGTAAATTAATTCTCTATATGTTCTTGTATGTTTTGGATTTGCCAATTGCTTTTTATGATCTGTACAATTTTGCATTAGTTATTGATTTGGAGTCTTTAATGTAATAGCAATTAATGTTCGTTTTGTGTGAATTTGATGTGCTTGTAAGGTGCAGATGTGTAATAGATCCGGATATATACTTGTATGCAGTAGATTTTCAGTTTCCTTTCATTATCCATCTAATTTTCCTTAAACATTTATTGTTGCCCGAATTTCAAGATCTGCAGATGCTTAATTGAGAAGGGTTAGGGCTTAATTTGTTTATGGATGTACTTGAAAATTGTAGATTTCTTTGATGATTCATCCAAATATGCTTAATTGTTGATTTGAGTGGAATTCCAAGATGAATGAGTGTTAACCAATAAAGATAGGTTTAATTTAATTTTGTATGTGTAGATATCGATTTTTGCGATGATTCTCTTAATTTTTGGGTTAATTGTTGATTTGGACGGTATGTGAACATTGGTGAATGTGAACTTAATTTTGTATGTGTAGAATATCCTATGTTTAGTAGATTCTCTTGGAACAAGAGAGGAATATTATGTATTTGTTTAATATAGATTGATCAATTCCCTACTTTAGCTTCAAATGTTGGTTTGAGTGAAATTTTCAGAATCAAAGGACGTTCAAGAAGGTTTAGGGGGTGGTAGTTAGAAATATGCAAGTACGCTACAATGATTCGCATGAATGATAGTTTTTAGAAGAGGGTTTTGCAATAGGAATGAAAATAAATAGTCAGATGTTTGGACATAAGCTGATAGATTGTAGACCCTGTTCGCTGTTTATTGATTCTAAATGCACGATAGTTGGAAAATAAGCTGGGAGACTGAAGATCGTAGTTCTATATTCTCTTAGCCTTTACTTTGCACCCTAGATTTAATAACAATAATCTTCAGGATGATGGTTTACATGTTTTTATGCCTTCTCTTCGATTACAATCGCCATCTAGTTTGTATGTCACCTTCTCCATACAATTACTTAATAACAGTTAGACGTATCCCTTCAAATAGACTTCCTTCACTGTTCTTTTCTTATGTACTTGATGTGTTTTGTTTCAAACTCTTAACCCGAAAAGTTTTATTTACATGCAGTGTTGTGGCCCATGTACATTTATCAGCAGAAACACCCATTGAATTTGGTTGTCCTTGGACTTTTTACTGTGAGCCTGAGTCTCACGGTTGGGGTCAGCTGCGCGAACACTGATGGTTTGTAGCCCTTCTGAGGCCTAACAGTTTCTTGTTGGCGAAATCTTGTTTCGTCATGATTTGTGCCCTAGTATATTTGCATTTAACTGCTGGTTTTGACACATTTTCTTTTTTATAATTCTCTTCACAGGAAGACTTGTGCTTGAAGCCTTAATTTTGACATCAGCTGTGGTAATCTCCTTGACCGGATACACTTTCTGGGCTTCTAAGAAGGGCAAGGATTTCAGTTATCTTGGACCAATTCTGTTCACCAGCCTCTTTACCCTCGTCTTGGCTGGTTTCATCCAGGTTAAATCGCTTTGTTTTCTTGCTGTTTGTGATGTTCGGTAGCTATGGCCTATGCTGGTTTTTAACATTCGCTTGTTTGTGTGAGAGATATATATGTATATGCAACTCTCCTTCCTGTGTGTGTGTGTGTGTGTTCATATTACAAGTTTTAGCAAAACATTTCTCACACTTAAGAAATATAAATAGCGACATTGGACAGAAATGCTCTCTAGCAGTGACATATTAAGCTCCATCTTTCCTTCAAAAGCCAACATTGGAAAGGTGGTTCGCGTTGTATCCCTGATCTAGTTTCGGAAGGGGTGGTTTGCTTTATATTTCTGAGCTAGTTATGGTTTTATTGCTAATGTTCATAAGGAAAAGGCCTAGGGCACTAATGGCAGGCTTATATGTTTGTACTTGTGGGTCATGTGACTGACTTGGTTGACTGTATTTTACAGATGTTCTTCCCACTGGGGTCTACAACTACTGCTATATATGGTGGGATAAGTGCTGTTATTTTCTCTGGATATATCGTCTATGACACAGACAACCTTATTAAACGGTTCACATATGATGAGTACATTTGGGCATCTGTCACTCTTTATCTGGATATCCTCAATCTGTTCCTTGCAATCTTGAGGGTTCTGAGGCAAGGTGACAATTAGGGTCGCGGTATGTGGATTACTCCAAAGACCGCAGGGAGGCAGTTTTCCGACCTTTATCTACAAAACCTGCTAAAGCTTATCATGAGCTTAGCATATGTTTATTGTGGCATTGTCAATATCTACCGTATAGTTTTAGCAGTGTTGCAAAAATACTTTGCTTTTTGATTGAACAAACATGTTCATAAATTTGTTAACTGTCTATTGATGAATGTGAAATCGACTTCCCTTTATGTGTGTGATAACGTGAATAAAATGCTTAGCTGTACCCTGTTTGATGCCGTTGGTATCAATGCCTTTTTATGCTATTGAAAGGTTGTCACAGGGATGATAGTTCTAGTAGATCTAGAATTGCAGGGAAGCGAATAGCTCACATATTGATTCGTAGTCGTAATAAGTAATTGTCATGAGGGCATGAATGCATGTTAACATGATCGTTCCAGAGAATGTGAAGTGAGTTTTGTTCTACTTGATGCAGTTGTGATGGCATTACTAAGAGAAATGTTACCAATACTAGAGGTTGACAATGGTCCAGGATCTGCCACATCATTAGGTATGATAACATGGTGCAACCGCAACAGCAGTGTCAATGCTATCCATCACGGATGCAGCGCAAGACTCGTTCTGGGATGTTTCGAACTGCCGTCGATAATTGCATATGAAAGACAGGCTTTTAAAGAAAGGGAGAATATAGATGGATCTTCTCGGGTTTAGAATTTTTAATATTGCTTTTTCTATTAATCTCATGAAATTTCATTTGTCTTATATATCCATCTTTTTGCTCCGAGTATAGATTATTAGTTCCTATGTATTCAAATGTATTTTATAATATTCAAAACATCAAGCCGACTCTAGAACTAACTAATCGAGCTTAACAAAGTTTTAAGTTTGTCCTATTTTGTAAACAAGTCATTTTTTAACCGGCCTCTCGAGTTTAACAAAGTTACAAGTTTGGCTTGTAGGTCATTTGAGAGTAATAGCGATGTATTTTTTTTAATCATTTTTTAATTAACTAACATGTATTATATATATACATATATTTATTTATTTCACTATCAAAAATTATTTCTTTTTTCAATTGACAAACACATCATCATATCTCGTTAAAATTATTAATCGAAAAAAATTATCTAATCATGTTTATGTGATTTTAATCAAGCTTGGATTTAAATCAACAAGCAATATCACCTACATTTAAAAATTTTCTTATTCCCAGCCACATTTCTTAATAAAATAGGTGAATATTTTGTGAATTTTAAACAATCATTAATGTTGAAACAAATTAAAACCATGTTCATATGATTGTACCAGTTTATGCAAGATTTGTTGACAAGTATTTTGATTGGGAGTTGATTAATTTAATTGAAAAAATTTAATAATAAGCCATGGTAGTTACAAAAACTTAAAATACATAGCGGCTATTTGAAAATGAACTATAGTATATTATTATTTTTTATTATTTTACCCAAACTAAAATAAAGAACATTTTAGACCCCTTGATCATGGTTAATAACGTCAATTATACCTAAAGTACCATGGTTACATATCTGGTTAACGCCCAAAATAATAATAATAATAATAATAAAATTCCCCCAAAATATACAACAGAAGAGACAGTGGGAGCGAGAGAGAGAGAGAGAGAGACAGCGAGAAAGAGACTGCGCTAGATGCAGACAAATTAGTCATCATCATATATAAAAGGTGTGAGCTTGTCAATGCTTTGCTTTCATATTAATCGTGATTTTGATCAAATCGTTACTCTAATTTGGTATTTATCATAGTTTATAGCTTTGTTTTACGGATCTTTTAGTTTCTGTTTGGATTGATTATTATATAGATTTCTGGGTTTATTCCGATTTTTTTTTAGTACTAAGTTACATAGATTTATTGTTATGATTTTATATATCTTTCTTTGTTTCTGGATGATTTATCTCTTGCTATACTGCTGAAAGTTGGAATTTTTCTGATTGATTCTATATTTTTAACATCATATATATGTGAAAATTCTCAGTCTTAGTCTAAGGCTTAGTTTGGAAATGTCGCTACTTTTTAGAATCCGCTTCTCAAATCTGAAGTTGATTCTAAAAACTGTTGTAATCATTGTGTTTAGCAAATGAATTCTACTGCAAAAGTTGTTTCGATAAGTAGTGTGGTGTTTAGTAAAGTAATTATTTTTGTTGTGAAAAAGACGGAAGTAGGTACGCATGGGAAATGTAATAATTATAATTGATGTTATTTTGATAATTAATAATAATAATAATAAAAAACAGCAGTTTTTGAAAGCATCTCTTAGGCTCTTCTAAAAGAGCTCTTAAAAAAGAAAAAGCTGGTTATTAAAGGCAGGTGTTTTAAAATTTACTAAACACTTTGGGCTACAATTTGCAAGAAGAAAAAAGGCAAAAGCATAAGCATCAATACCAAACAGGCCCTAAGTGAAATAATCAACAAAAGCATGTTGTTAACAGTAATACCAAATTGGCTTCAAGTAAAATGATCATCTTCCAGCAGAGGCAAAGGCCGGAATTGAAAACGGGTGGGGTTGAATGTTATAGTAAATTATATAGGGGGATTGAACCTCGATGGGGGTTCTATTGTTTTGATTTACATTCAGTGACACTAGCTGACTCCGGGTTTTAATTCTTATCAAATGGTCATAATGTGTATTGTTTCATTTTAGAAAATGGTTAATGCACCGACAATCATACATTGAAGGTGTATCTACTCTTATTTGGCAATATCTTGTGTGTTTGTGATGATCCGGTTTTTTAGGAAAATATCATCGCACAAGATATTGATATATAAGAGTTTGTATAATTTATGTGCATAAATGTCGCTTCATGATCCATTACTCATTAATGGTGCTAATTTGTATTTTTGTATAGCAATACTGCACTGTGTAGGGTAATTCTGTGTGCTAGATGATGGTGTGAAACTTTCATGTCCACTACCAGAAAAGATAATTTTGGTTGTTTGCATCTCCCTCTGGAAAAATAGTTGTTGCATCAAGTTCTCTATACAGAAAATATACAAATGCAAAAGAAGCATGTTCTATGTAAATTATGCCTGGCAAATAGAGGGTAATGCTATGCATCTTTACATTTGAAAACGTGTTAATGAGTTTTCTCTGGGCAATTGTTCTTGAATACCATGTTATATGTTTTAACTTTTTTTCATCTGTGGTCAACAAAGGATAGTTTAGTGAAAACAGATGCGGATTAGTTTTTGTCAACTCATTAGTTTTTTTGTTCAGAATATTTTCTATCTGAAAATCTAGTAGAAATGACATTTCTGTTTATATTTCTTTAAGGTACTTAATTGTTCTATTGTGCAGCTTATAATGACTTCAATGGTTGCCAAAGCTAGTGGTGGGACCACCAGTCAGCTTTTACCTATACTGCCACTCAAAGAGAAAGGCAGTAGGAATAAGAGAAAGTCTCGGGCTGACCCTCCTCTTGTTGATCCAAAAAAGATCGAAACTTTGCTTCCAAATGAATGCTCGAGTTATGAGTTCTCGACTGAGAAATTTGAACTACTCTCTAGCCTGGAACATCCCTGTAATTGTAATATGTGTAGTAGTGGCGATTTTCATGCTGATAATTTGAAGCTCAATCTTGGATTGCCTACTCCGAGCCAGCATAGAGAGGAAACCGAAGCGTCTGATGCATCACATGATACTGATTGGAGTGACCTTACAGAGTCTCAGCTCGAAGAACTTGTTTTAAGAAATTTGGAAACAATTATAGAGGGTGCAATCAAACATGTTGTCGATTCTGGTTACAGCGAAGAAATTGCGACAAACGCTGTTTTAAGGTCTGGCCTTTGTCATGTCTTTAAAGTCACTGCCTCAAATATAGGGGAGAATGCTCTAAAGTTTCTTGAAAATGGCCATGGGAATGATGGGGGGCTGTATTTTGAGGATTTAAAACAAATGTCTAAGTATATATTGGCTGAGTTGGTTTGTGTTCTTCGCGAGGTTAGGCCTTTCTTCAGTGCTGGGGATGCTATGTGGTGCTTGTTGATTTCAGATTTGAGTCTCTCTCATGCTTGTGCTATGGATGTTGATATCGGGAATAGTGTTGTCTCTGATAGTAAAACCAATGAAAATAACTCTGATCTTGGGAATATTGTTGTCTCTGATAGTAAAACCAGTGAAAATATCTCGGATCTTGGATCTAATGTTATTTCAGATGGAAATCTCAATATTTATCCAGCTCAAGTCCAATTGTGCTCAGAGTCCAAAACCTCTACAGTTGAACCTCCTAATCACTGTAAGCCAAATCCTTTGACTCATTGTGCTCCTACTTGTCGATGTGGGAGAGACATGGTATTAAGGGGTCCAAACTTGCTAAACCCAAAAAGTTCTTTGGATATGGGTGGAATTTATATGGAGAAAGAGACCTCTGGTAATATAGTGAAATTTCATTCGCATGGTCGCGAAGAAAAATTTGGTGCTTGTAAAAAGGCGTCTGGTATAATTAAGAAGGAAATACTCAGGCAGAAGTCAATGCATTTTGAAAGAAGTTTTCGAACTTACAGTTGTAAAGGATTTTCTAAGACAGCGAAAATTAGTGCTTTTGGCGGTTTGATATTGGATAAGAAACCAAAGTCTTCGATCGACTCTTCATGTGTCAATTTAAAAAATGTCTCCCTGAAAATAAGACAGACAATGGGAGTTGATGTGCCCTGTGACAAGAAAACTCATAGTTTATTGACAAAAGTTGGGTTTCCTTCCCCTTTGGACCTTAACTTGGAAAAAGGTAATACCATTCATACCTCAACCAAAACCGATGCCTTATTGACAACCAAGGTAAATAATGCACCTGTATCAGCTGCCGACACGGAGCTTTCCCTCTCACTTCCTAATAATGTTGAAGCTCCTAATCCTTCGGTACGGCCAGTGGTCCCATTCGAAAATAAAGATGAGATGATTCAGAAATTGGTTCCTAAAGTAAGAGAATTGCAAAATCAGCTTCAAGAATGGACAGAGTGGGCCAACCAGAAGATAATGCAGGCTGCTCGTAGGCTGGGAAAAGACAAAACCGAGCTTAAAACACTGAGGCAAGAGAGAGAAGAGGTGGAAAGGCTGAGGCGAGAGAAACAAGCACTAGAGGAGAACACCATGAAGAAGCTTTCTGAGATGGAGAATGCTCTATATAAAGCTACTGGGCAGGTAGAGCGAGCCAATGCTAGTCTTCGGAGACTTGAAAGTGAGAACAGTAGGTTGAAGCTAGGGATGGAGGCTGCTAAATTACGAGCTGCGGAGTCAGCTGCAAGTTGTCACGAGGTATCGAAGAGAGAGAAAAGGACGATGGTGCAGTTTCAGTCATGGGAAAAGCAGAAGGTCTTGCTTCATGAAGAGCTTGTAGCTGAAAAACAAAAGTTGGCACAGTTTGAACAGCTAGTGAATGTAGCTGTAGATCTAAGAGACAAATTTGAGGTATGTCCTTTATTAACCGATTATTGAGATTTGTATTTACTCTAATTCTTGTCATCCAAAGGAATTTAAAAATACTCATTGAACAGATAATGTGGGTGATACCACTTATTGACATAACTGAGGACTTGGAAAAAATATGTGACCCTTTAAATATTTTAACCAGTTTACAAGTTGGCTTATATCTCTTCCACCATTGTAAATATAAGTAGAGCAGTTTCTGTCTGTTTCCTGTCGTAGCTACCTAATAAGCATGTTGCTTGCATTCCATTTGTAGCATCATTTGGCTGTTCCATGAAAGCATGTGGAGTTGTTCATGAAGGTAGGGTCTGTGTGGACGGGGTGGGTGCGAAATAATTTTCATTTGCGTATGTAGTTCCTGTGTTCATATTAAAGATGTGCGGCATATTGGGGAACTCAATAGGAAAGAAGCTCGAAAAGACTATGGGTCTAGTTTGGTTGCAGTTTTTAAGTAAATAAGCGAGCTTATTTTTGTTTGAGAAAAAAGTTAGATGCATCCAACTTAAAACATCAAACTTATTTAGGTCAAAACAGTAAATAGGCTCAGCTTAAAAACTGAGCAGACAAACTCTATTAAGCTTTTTAGTAAAAAAACTGATAAGTTGGAACTTATAAGTTGCAACCAAACAAACACGTGTTTTCATAACTTCTAGCTTGTAAGTGTAAATATTGCCTGTGTGTCATCCGCTGATCACCGTCACATTACAGCTTGCAAGTCAAAAAGCTAGCTTATGTATGATTTTTCTTCCTCCCTTTTTCCCTTTCATATTCTAATCTCTGTTTGCTTGCTTTAAGCATAGTTACTACAAGTGCTAGGCTCAAGAAATAAATGTGTTATACCCTTGTGTACTTTTCACCACCTCATGTAAATGAAGGTATATTACTAGAGTGGTGCAAATTTCACTTGCACCTGCATGTCACAGACCGCTATTTCATGTTCTACTCAATTCTTTGTGTACCACAAATGCTTTTTAATATTTTTGAATAGTTGATTAGTATTTTTTTGCGGAAATATGTCTGTGAACCTCTATGGGATGTTCAAATTTAAAACAAAAGTTACTGTCCTTTTTTCTGATTTTTTTTTTTTTTTCTGATGCTACGAACAAAGTTCATTCTCCTAAATTAAATATGAAAGAATCTTTTGTGAATAATTAATTAAGTTTCAAACAAGTACTATAGCATCAAAACAAGTTTATTTTTATCATCAGAGAGCAATAAGTCTTATTTCTGGAAACCCAAACTAAAAACATGGCAAACGTGGCAACTAATACGATTTAAGCTGTTGAAAGTTGTTATGTAGTCAGTCGTATATTTGATGTAAAAAGAAATTCAATTAAAGCAACACAACAGAATAAATTTAATGCAACAAAAAATGAACTTACAGATTATTCGCAAAAACGCATATGAATTTCGAATTTAATTCCGGACGAATCTAGAGAATTGTTTTTATCCCTTTAAATCTTATTTGTCCGCCACTCATTGCTTCAGACTTGTTATGGACAAAAAATTTCCAAGGTACAATATCCAATCTTGCACACGAAGAAAGTCGCATTGCTGTGTCCAATGGATCTTTTGCCGCGCAGTATAACTCTCTATGACTCACTAAATGGTTATGGGAGTGCTTGTGTGTGTAAGCAAGTGTGCAGAAAATCTTTTTAATGCATAAAAATAAAAGGATGGATGGCGTATTTACAATATACATAGAGACACTCTTTCCAAATAGTCACATTTCAAAATGAGGGTTTGCAAATATAGATAATTACATCACTTGGGTGAAACACGTCATTTTGCGAAGTTGTTCGCCCTTCCATTTGCGGGTCAATTTGGGCGTCCTTCTATGCTGTGTATTTTTTTCCACTTTTCCACACCCCCAATAGTTGGGCTTTATGTCCAGCCCACATGATACATTAATACACACATGGGCACACACGCCCCACTAACACGGTCCAGTTTGTACATATTCACACAACTTATATTATCTAATTTCTTACAAATAATTGTATATAAAATTGGTAAAATTCACTTGTGAGTTTAATATGGAGGTTTTATATATATATATATATATATATGTATGTATATATATATCCAACTTTGCTCACTCAACCACCACCATTTTGACGCTATTTACCATTCACACCATTTCATGTTTTGGGATCGTGAATACAGATATTAAGCTCACAACATTTAATTACTAAATAAATTCCAACAATATCCCACATGAATGAAATAACTGAAAATTCAAAGTGTATTATAATGCATTTGAGAATACTATGGAAACTTGCAGCATTGAAGTGGTAGCTTGTGACTTTGAATCTTCTGTAGTGAAATACTAAAGGATATACTTGCTAACCAGTGAATGTGATATTTTGAACTGTTCAACATTTTGCGTGCTCCAAGATAGTAGCACTCATTATCAAGCCCCAAATTCCAGAGGAATCCGAAAACGTGAGATAAATTAAAAGAAAAATAAAAGAAAAGGAAAAGAAAGAAAAAGAAAATAAGAACAACATTATTTCTATGCCATCATCATTACTACCACATCTAATCACAACTGCAGGGCGATACAACATATCTATATACAACATACACATCAAAGTTGCGTGAAAGAAGAACATATATAAATAGCCTATCTGAGATATACGTATAAGTTACACTAAAAGAAATAGGAAGGCAAACACCAACACTATATAAAATCAATATCAATAAACTGTCCGTTTACATATATAATCCAGTGAGCTTTCGTAACTTCCGATAACCTGGGGTGTAACGATACACTAACATTGGTGTACCATTACTCTACTGCATTTTCACTTTCCCACAACAAGTTGGGTGTAATGGTACCCCAACATTGGTATGCTGTTACACTAAAGTGGTACCATTACACTACTTGGTGTGCCGGCTCCCAGAGGGTGAACAGTAATTTTGGTGTGCCGTTGCACTAGCCTTGGTGTACCGGTACACCACTGTTGTACCGTTACTCCACTTTAGTGTAATGGTATTCCCCCCTTACCTAGCATTATAACCTTGGTGTAACACTACTCTCTGACTTCCTAAGACTTGGGTGTAATGGTACACCAACTCCAATTTCTACTTCAACTCGCCACTTCAATAACTCTTCGCCATAACTTCAATTCTCACACTCCTACGGCACTTTCCAATACATTTCTACACTACTACACATTCTCATTAGCAACTTCCAATAAATATTTTCTCCGAGGCACTTCCCCGAACCCAGCAACCTTACCGAAAAGGTTGAACCCCGTAGAAATTGCAATTGCTATCATCTCATCATATTACATATTAATATTATTATATCGGGCTATATAATATTATTACAATGCGAAAAATTAACTCGAAATTTCCAGGACGTTACATGATATTTTCTTTAAACTAAAAGAATATTTTTATCGAAAAGATATTTATACAGGACTGACAGTGCATATTACGAAGATTCTAAGGAAGTATAACCTTTGGGGCAAGTGTCTGACAGTTCTAAGTCAGATACCCTTTCGCGGCGAGTGTCTGACAGCTCTAAGTCAGATACCCCTTTCGAAGCGAGTGCCTGACAGCTCTGAGTCAGGATAGACCAGTAGCATATGTTGCCTTCGATAGACCGATGGCATGAGTTTCCTTCAATAGACCCGGTGGCATGAGTTGCCTTCAATAGACCGATGGCATGAGTTGCCTTCAATAGACCCAGTGGAACGAGTTACCTTCGATAAACCTATAGGCATGAGTTACCATGGGCACGAGATGTAATGTGATGTGCTCAATAAGGCTCGATGTGCCCATTCGAGGAGGCTTGGTGTGCCTACTGATGTAATGTGTTCGATGAGGCTCGATGTGCCCATTCGAGGAGTCTTGATGTGCCTATGCCATGTGATATGCTCGATGAGGCTCAATATTCCTATTCTATAAGGCTCGAGATGCCTATGTAATGTGATATTCAGCATTTAGGTAATTTGTGGAGGGTATGTGTAACATCCCAAATTTTTCGGATGAATTTTTTGCATTTTAATAATACTATATAGTCCGATATAATATTATTAATATGTATTTATTTGGCATGATATTGTATTTGTAGTGTTCATGATTAAT
>MKEJ01066105.1:0-11163 GCA_001753735.1 Embelia ribes
ACAATAATGGTGACTTTATGGCTGAAGTAACACCCCCTTGCATGACTATTAAAAAAGACTATTCTTCAGCCATTTTTTATTTTATTCAGAAAAATACATACTATTTTTACACACGGTCATATAGAAAATCAGAGAAGGTATCGCATCACAAAAGATTTGGCCAGACATTCAGATTGCAGTTTCCATAAGGGTATAGTGCAGGCGTTGTACCTTGGGGATCTATTGTCAATGCAGGCCAAAAGCAAGTCAGTGGCGGATAAATTGAGTTTAAGGGGACACGAACCTTTGTGGTCTTGTCTGAAATCTTGTATTACATTCAATTGAATGGTTGTAATTTGTTTTTTTCATTACAGTTATTTGTATTTCAAATTTATGTTGATGAAATAAAATTTTTATTTTTTCCAATTCATTACTGTTGTGAATTAAATTCAAAAATTATTATTTAATTATATCAGTGCCAACATACTGAATGTTGGGGCCTAAAAAAAAATTTAATTTAGTTTGGATTGGCTAGTATTCCCCAAGTGGAGAATGTTGAGTGGGGCCTAAAAAAATTTAAAGAGACATGAAAAAATTTGTACTAAAATATAACACATGTTACATGTAGTTGATATTAATTACATTAAAAGTTGAAGCATGCCAACTGATTTTACAATTCGCTTTTTTAAATTATTTTTCAAGATTAGGTTTTAAATGCGATTGTAATTCTCATGCTTGGCAAAATAATTCTAAAATTTATTTTTATAAGTAACGTGGTATTTGGTAAAATTATATATTTTTTTATCATGAAAACTAAATTTAAAGTATGTATAAATAATGTAGTGAATATAATTGATGTTATTCTTGTAATTAATTATAGAAAAAGCATAAATAACTTTTTACAACATTCATAATTCTACTTCTCAAAACACTCCTAGAAAAAGCTAAAGTTGAGTTCTAAAAACCGGTGCTTTAATATTACCAAATAACATGTGCTACAATTTTTCCAAGAAAAACAAAAGAAAAAGAAAAACAGAAAAAACACTTAAACAACAATCTCAAAATAGGCCTAAGCCAATCATGTAGTCAGCCCTGAACTTCAATCCAATCACCAAAATTTCCTCAACTAATTCTTCTTTCTTTAAATTTAATTCGTCGCCTAGAATATATGGAAAAATTTCATGAATTTTCGAGTAATTTTGTTATTCATCGTTTGTCAAGTCATGAAATTTCTATAGATTAATATACTGACGAAGAATCAAAACTAAAACTTTTAATGTGATAAGTAAAATAAAGCGTACTATACTTACAGAAATCGCAAATGATAATTTGTAACTGAAAATTGATACTGGGGAAACCTGCTTGAGAAAAGAACCCAAACATGTTTGGATGAAAATCTAGGGCAAATTTATGATATCATTACGTCTTATTAAATTCTATTTACCTGTCACATTTGCTTCTAACTTTTCTATGGACTAAGGACTCTCAGGACACAACACACTCAATCCTGTAATTGGAAGTCGAATATCTGCGGCATTCTAATGTACTTACAATCTATGCACAGAAATTTTATACTCTATGGAAAATTTATGTCATGAATAATTAGATAAAAATGAATGATTAGTCCCCTAATTTTATAGACATGATGGTGTCTATTTGTAAAAAATTGCAACATTATAAAAAATTATAACTTCTTATTTTGTAAGGGTGCAATTATTAATCAAAATTTACAAACTTGTCAAAAGTTGCAACCATTCATTCTTTTGGAACTTTTCGGGAAAAGTTACAATTTTTCAAGAGTCGCAAGATTTTGGTGTAAAGCAATATTTTCCCAAATGAGTGAGCTCCGCTTTGAAAACAAATTTCGTTTACAACGTTTAATGTTTGTGCTTATGAATGACTCATTTCGAAATTCTAATAATAGATTTTAATATCCACTCTGAAACTTTGAATAGCTACATGTACCCCGGTTTTTACATACCTAGCTTGGTTTCGGCCAAAAAGTAAGCCAAAATCTGAAATTTCTCAATAAATTTCAATAATTTTTTCGGAAGCTCTACTTTTAATTTCTTTTCTAATTCGAGGGTTACATTGCATTTCATCCCCTTATTATATAAAACATAGAGTAATGTTTGTGAATTTAAACACAAAGATATGCTGTGGATCAAAAAATAAAAAAGAAAAGAAAAGAAAAGAAAGGAGAAGTACAAATAATTAATTAGTTTGTCAATGAATTTCTTTATTCTCTTTAAATCTTACTTCAAATCAAAACTTTATTACCATACCAAATCTGAAAATTGTAGTTAAATCCTTTTTTTTTTGTCATTTAAGTTATTAGCATTTCTGCTTGAGAACCGAAGCCGGGGATTATTAATAAGCCAATGAGAAAAAGTAGAATATTCTTGCTTTTTGGACCCAACTAATTAAGCAAATTAATTTGAGACGGTAATTATTATAATAATAAAAAGGACACAGTTTTGGCACATATCAATATGCAATATTTTTGCTCATCAGGAAGTGCTTTTGTCGTCATGGAAATTTTTTTATTGATTATAAATCTTATACGTAACAATTGTGCTCAAAGTTTGTACCATACAATTTGTACGTATCTACAGATATATATACTATGGGAAATTTTATTGAGCTTAAATTTACCAAAGTTTGTAATATAGTATAAAGAAGGATTTAGTCAAATAACACGTCCCTGTATCCCAAAAAAATTACAACAGATGTTGATATATAATCCCGTGATGAATGCTAGAGTGATGGAAGATAGTGTTGGTATTTTTCGAAGAGAGGTTGCACTCTCCAATATTTATTGTTCAACAATAAAAATTAGAGAGCAATGCCTCTCTTTAAAAGAAAAAGAACATTATCTGCAGCTACTATAAAGTCGTTAGTTATCATACCAATTAAAAAATATTCAATGTTAGATTTATTAAAATTTAAAACAAGAATAACAAGATTATGCATAAATATAAAATTGACTAGGTGTGCAAATCTTGAAAATAGGTAGGAGTAATGGAATTAATTAGCAATAGATAGTAAGTGTCTGAACCCTATAATTTTAATAGTCTCCAAATTATAATTTGTAGAAATCAATTTATATCCATAATCGATCCTTCTCTTTTCTTGATCTCTATTAGTTCCCACATTAAAAAAGTTACACATTTTGCCTCGTCAAATTAGATACTTGTATCTATCCTTGAATCTAATTTAGCTTGTTTACTAAACGGCCATTAAATTTGAACTCTATCTGTTTCTTTGCATGTTAACCAAATAATAATTTCCAACCGAGTTTTCGAAGAAGAAATTACGAATTACTTGATCATTCCTTAAGTCCAAACAAAATGGACATGATTTTACAGGATGTAATCTTAAACAAGCTCTGAAATTAAGTCATTGGCTAATCTAGAAAATGTTCCAACAGATTATTTCAAAAGTTGAATTGACAAGATTGCATTAAACTCGAGAGGGTCAATCATACGTAAAGAAATATGTTATGAATAATGTGTACTTTTTCATATTTTTTGAACTCGTCCCTAATATATTTGAGATTTTTAAAATTTTTGAAAAGACTAGTGTCTGCCAATAATGAAAGTGAATACTATTTAAATAACCCATCAATAAATAGTTACTAGGCACTTAGAAATAGTTATGTTTCCAAAAGAATAGTTATGCTTCCAAAAGTAATTTGTGTATATTGTAATTATATATATATATATGTATATATATATTGTATGTCTCCATTCTTTCTCCTATCGATCTCTTTTGTTCTTTGTTCTTCTATTTTGTGTGTATCTTCATATTGTTTTCCCCCCTTTATTCTCCTTACTCAATTTTACATCAGTGTAAATTTTTTGTATGCANNNTGTTTTTATTTTTTTAAATTTTTAGAAATTGGAGGAGAAATGCTAAAATAAATTTTTGACCGGAGGAATTTACTCTTCAAATTTTTTTTAAAGTA
This sequence comes from Embelia ribes, assembly GCA_001753735.1. Taxonomy (NCBI): domain Eukaryota; kingdom Viridiplantae; phylum Streptophyta; class Magnoliopsida; order Ericales; family Primulaceae; genus Embelia; species Embelia ribes. The sequence goes on from MKEJ01066105.1 coordinate 3,947, forward strand.
AAACGTTAATTTTTTAGTACAAAAATAATAAATACTAGTTAAGATTGAGGAAAAGTATTTTTTGTATATTTTATTATGTAATGCATAATTACTTGAGTAATTTTCAACACTTTTATACAGTGATTTATAGGGGAAATATAATATCTAACCCTTCTTCTAGCAGTGCAAAGGTGGCGAAGAGCTTTTTATATGGTAAAAACATAAATTCACAAATAAAATTACAATAGTGCCCTCATAAATTTTATTGCAAAATTATATTTTTGCGACTAAAAAATATTTTCTTATCCTTTCATCCTGGAAAAAGTATTCCATTTCTAGGAAGAGAAATGCCATTGTGCAACAAAGTTGGTTTAAATGCTTGTAGAGTTCGTTTAGTTGCAGTTTTTTAACAAATAATTTAAAATATTTCAGTCAATTTTTACGTTAAAAAGATAAAAAATTGGTTTAAATGCTGGAAGGGTTCATTTAGTTGAAGCTTATTAGTAAATAACTAAATTTTTTTGTCATATTTAGTTCAAAGCAATAAATAAGTTGATATTAAAAGTTAAATAGATAAACAGCGTAAAAAAAAACTAAAAATTTATAATTTTTAAGGTGCATAGTTAAATAGCCAAACACCGTAAGAAAAAAACTAAAAAATTATAATTTTTAAGGTTGCATCGAAATGCACCTTGAGTCTAAGGAATAACATTTGTCACTTCGAGAAATCACGAGGGTATGTTCGGAAATTCATCGTTGTTCATCAGAAACCCTAGCTATATATATAAACTCAAATCGTCACTGGTTCGCAGCTCCGCAAAAGGTTTATAATTGAAGACCTAACCTTCTCCATCTATCCTCTTCAATCGCAGCCATGGTAAGCTTCTATTTGTGTCTCTGTCTCTCTGCTGCATACCAGAATTTGTTCTATACCATTATCAATCAAATGGGTTGCAGCCTTTTGTTCTTCTTCCTTGCGATTTCGATTTTTTTTTTGTTTTTTAATTTCCATTTTCTGTTCTGGGTACGATTTGCTTGTTATGATTAGTTATGAAGGCAATGGGTCATAGTATCTTCTTCTTGTTCATGTTTGTGATTTTGATGTTCTTTGTTTTTTTATTTTGATTTTCTGATTTGGGTGAAATTTGCTTGTTATGATTAGTTGTTAATGCAATGGGTTATAGTCTCTTGTTTTTTTTTTTATTTTTTGTTTTTAAAATTTCATTCTGTTTTGGGCGCGATTCACATAATGATTAGTGGTTAATGAAATGGGTCATAGTCTTTTGTTCTTTTTTGTGATTTTGTTATTTCTTTTAAAAACTCTCATTTTCTGTTCTGGGTAGGATTTGCTTGTTTTGATGTGTTGCTATTTTTTTAATGGATCATATTTTGTTGTTATTCTTCTTTGTGATTTTTATGGTTTTTGGTTTTAAAATTAAATTACTTTTCTGGATATGATTTGCTTGTTACCATTGGTTGTTAGGGCAATGGGTTTTACTATAATCAACAATGAGTCTACTTTAGCTCGAATGTTTTATTCTATGAATGTAGTAGAAAAACGTAAAATGAATTGATATTTACTAGTTTTGCTTTACGTGGAGTTTTTTTTTAGAGTGATTTTTATGGGGATAGTGTTAAACATTTCATAACAATGCTTTGGACCAACTTGAAGGGGTGACGAGAGATCTTTTGTTCTACCACAAAAAAAATTAATTCTTCTATTCAAAGAATTTTCATGATTCATTAGAACAATCATGATATGATTAAATGGTTCATAAGAGTTAGATTCATCATTTTCTTAACAATATGCGGCCATTTAGTATGGCAATAGTATATAGTAGTAATATCCAATAGAAAAGAATAATAGCTTGGGTCATGCATATATGACCCATTTAATCTACGGTAGAAGAAAAGATTCCATAGGAACAATTATTCATTGTTTAGGGGGCACCTTGCCCCTTTTTTCTTTTGGAAATGGGAGGGGGAGTAGGGGGAAAGTGACAAGAAGATATTGTAACATGAATTTGGAAGAGATTATGGAGGCATGAGTTCATCTTACAAGTACAATTTTTCATAGTGTTGGTGAAAATTATGCTATTAGCTTATTATAAACTCATTCGATAAATGTGAAGTTAATATTCTTTTGTTGTTAGAATGGTGAAAATACCTTAAATACATATTTTTTTTCCAAAAGCATCGATAAGATACTTTATAAACTGAACCTTTTTTTTCTGATTCGAAATTAATATAATTTTAAGTGTGCCAAAAAATCTTATTTAGTTAAGAATATGTGTTAAAAAAAGTTGATCTTTTTGTGTTTGCCAAATTATCAAACACAGAGAAGTTTTTATACTTTAACTTTCAAACGCTTATTATATGAGTTTGTTTAGCTTGTCCATACAGGTTCTATTTATTTATACTTTGAAGCAGAAAAGTCTACTTTTTATGTATCTAACCTCAGTGAAGTTAATTTTTTTCATATGTAATAATACCTTTCACCTGCTTTAAGCTATTTCTAACCTCAATGAAGTTAATTTTTTTTCATATGTATCACAATTATGAGTGTAGAATACGTAGAATAGGAATACATTACTTTTAAGTAATACCCATGAGTATTATAGATACTTTTTGTAAGTATAAAAAAATGGTAAATACGTTTGGTAAATGTGAAAAAGGTTTACTTTTTCCAAAAGGAGTACACCTTTTCATATTAAACGTATCAATAAACCTGACATGTATTATTCCCCCTGTCCACAAATAATAGGCCCATTTGACGATGCACATAGTTATCGACAAAGTGAGGTAGTTTTTGTTTAACAACTATGAGGTAAAAATTTACCATTGTCAAAATTTTCTTATTCTTGTCCTCAGTAAATATAAAGGGCAATAATAGTAATTTGCTAAATTTTAACGAGTAGTGGATTTGATTGTCCAAATCTTTTTTTGGATATCCCAAAATGGAAAACGTGCCTATTATTTGTTGAATATGAATAGATAATTACTAACGTTAGAGAAAATTATATATTGTATTGATTTTTGAATCTTAAAAAAATCTCATTAAAAAATAGGCATTGAGTTACTTCTATCTTGTTATAAACTAGTAAACTCAACTGATAAATACCAATTATGATAAAGCTGTAACATGTCATACACGAAGTACTAAACAACTATTTATTTGTGATTTGTAAGAACCACCAAAAGCCCATAACTAAGTGTGAAAAAGAAATTGACTGCCGAAGTGGGAAATAATCTAGAAATTGCCCAGCTACTGATATGATTGGCCACTCTGCATAAAAAGGTACCCTAAACTTTCGATTATAATTATTGGTAGTTTTCTCGAGCCATAATGTTGGGTTATTGTCAGTAGGATAGCCCAACGTGAACTTTGGTTATGAAAAGTCTGATGGAATGTTGGATCTCACATCAAGTCACTTTGTCATCCTGCTCTTGTATGCCTTTTTCAAGGATTCTTACCTGTGAGAGTTCTCATTTCCCCTCACCTATGTCATCCAAGACTCAGTTCTCACTAAGCAAAACGAGACTCTTCACTGCACTCACAATCTACGAGATGCCTTGTGGACTTGTTTGTGTTACTAATGCATTGGAGGTGTCTTGGTAGATTTTCTTGCTCACTTCCCAATCTGTGTTTGAATGACTCTTTTGCAGGGCTGGTGAACTGACTGCACAAGAACTGGATAATCTGATGACAATTGTTGCAAACCCTCGCCAGTTCAACATCCCAGATTGGTTTTTGAACAGGAAGAAAGACTATAAGGATGGCAAGTTTTCTCAGGTGACATCCAATGCATTGGACATGAAGTTGAGGGATGACTTGGAGCGGCTGAAGAAGATTAGGTTTGTGAATCTTTTTTGTTATTATGCATCGATTTGAAACTTGGGATGGTTTATTGTAAGGTACCTCAAATATTATGTTTGATATATATGCTGATTGCTTATTTATTTTTCAACACTTTGATAGGAACCACCGTGGTCTTCGTCACTACTGGGGTCTCAGAGTACGTGGGCAGCACACCAAGACCACTGGCCGCCGGGGAAAAACTGTTGGTGTTTCCAAAAAGCGATAATCTGGTTTTGGGCATTTTAAGATTTCTTTTTTGCTCGTATTTCTTACGAACTTTTTTTCTACGTTTTTACATGCTTGAACAATTTTGTCCCTTGTTGGATTATTTGCTAGTGAAATGGGCACCTTTTGGTGCTATTGGCTAGTATGTCATATGATGTTTTGCTTTTGTGCTGTTCCTAAGATGATTCTGATTTCTGTTTGGCGTGGGAGGATTCTAGTTCAGACTGATGAAATATCAAGAGATTGTGTTTATGGTTCGTTAATTGGGATTATTAGCTTTAACTTGCAGTTTACTAGTAATGCATATACGGTCAATTATGTAATCGATTTTTTTATGCTTGGCTCGATTTTATCAGATTGAGTAGGTACTAGGACTTTTATCCTATTGAACTCTTCATTGTCACATGTGAGGAACATTGTTTTTGATTTCTACCATTGATTTCTATTGAAAGCCCCTATTTTTCCCTCTTTCCACCATATGAGACAAGATCACCAATGACAGATGTACGTATCTCTGGTTATTATATACATGTGCATATATATAATATCAAGAAGTAAATCTATTCATGGTAATTTCTTTTGTGCAAGCCCGACAAGTCTTTGTCTGCAGCATCCCCAAATAATGAAACCATTTAAAATTTCAATTGTTGATTCATAAAATAGAATCTTCGCTGTGACTCGTGTAAAAAGCTACTCATGTTTTTCAAGAGGCTGAAGAAGACAAAAAAACTAAAGATTCTTTCTTTAAGTTTGTCGCTTGTTGGGCCTGATACATATCTGGCCACAAATATTGTCATATGTGTATGCATGTGAGTGAAAAACCATCCAAGTTTTTAAATTTTCACTACTTTTGTAAGTTAGCAATTTACAATTATCCAATAACCTGAGGGTGTTGATATGGTATTATGTTGAACGTATTCTTTAGTCTTGTAGGTTTGGCAGAATGGTACGTTTTATCATCTAGTACAAAAGTAAACCACTCATTAATAGCGTGCTACGCTTACATTTGCCAAGAATTGAATATCATGGTATTAAATTTGTTGAATAATAAGAAATACATGAGCGAGATATATAATTCTATACAGTGATTACTTGGTAATTATAAATAAGAGTAACAGTACATAAAGTATCTAAGTAAACACTTTTTTTCAAGTTGGAGCATAAATACATGTAATGCCCAATTAGTGAGTAAAACATAGATGAAGGTCACAGCCAAGGGTGGAACGTGCTCCCCCTTCGTTCGGGATAATAATTAAAATTAAATTTATTTTAGCATTTATATATAAATATAATAATTTATAGTCACATATTAAAATTATTTTATTTTTCCATTTGTTTTTTTTTTTTTATCATTTTTGTTTATATAGGCCATAAGTGGGTTGAGTTTGTATTATTAGTGAATTAACAAATTGTTTATTATTTTTATTTTAGAAATACCCTCAACAACTTAGTTGTTTTGTATTTTTTCTAACTTGACATGGTTCTACATCTTTTGATCCCTTTCTGTAAATCGCTTTCTTTTTACTTTTATTTTAAAACATATGAGTTAATATAATATGTAACTAGTTATATAATTTTGTCAAAAATTAGAATAATATTATCAAGTGTTCAATAAGTTGTACCAAGATGTTAATTTTTTATTTTGAACTTTTAATTATTTATTATTTCTCTTTCTATTGATATTTTAAAATATTAACATATAAAACTGTACTTTAGACGATATACAATAAACTTTAAAATAAATTTTAAATTTTCTTAAGTTGAAATTTTATAAGCATATTGTGTCCCCTTCTTAAATTCTTGACTCCGCTTTTGGTCACAACCAAAAGATTTGATCAAGATATGAGCAAATTACGATTTTCATTTTCATTTATACAAGACCAAATTGAGCTAGTGTTCATAAATTATTTAACATTTTATACGACCGGTCAACAGTGGATCTAGAGCCACACTCTAATACGATTTTGATTTTCATTTATGCAACTCTTTGGGTTTATTTAGGTAATGGATTCAGTATAATTTAATATATGGAAAAGCCCACAGGATTAAGTTGATTACTAATGGCTTTTAATAGTAATTTAAGTAATTAAATGTGATTGTTGCAGGGATAGAACCCTAAACACACTTTATCAGAAGATGACAAGAGAAATAGAAAAAAAAGTTAATTGAAAAGGTTGTTGACTTGTAAATAGTGAAAAAGACAAACATATATATATATATATATATGCATGCAACTACAACTTTCCATTTGTCAGTATCTGGTCATCGTTCTCTTCTGTCCGAATATTTTATTCTGATCAATGCAAATATTATGGGAAGTCATCTCGGCACAGAAATTTTTTTCACAGCAATTATTATATTTTTAAGATAAATTATTTTAATTTGAGAATAAATTATTATTAGAATTTTTTATTTAAAATAAATTAGAGTAAAATTTTCTTAATTTATAGTAAATGCGTAAAACATTGTAATTTTGTATAAAAGAAAAATTTGTATTGGTTTCCAATATTATGTACCATTTCAAAGGTAATCTTATTATGGCTAAGATTAGGTTATACATTGGATTTGTTATAAAGATAGCTCAGTCGGCAATAGAAATCATTTTGAATTCGAATGTAGGGCTTGTTTTGGTTGAGAATTTTAAGTTCAAAGTTTTTTTTAGCTTAAAATATTAATTTTTAAGAATACAAGTTAATGTTTCAAGTTCATGAAAGTATATCAAAATTTCTATATGATACATACTTAAAATTTTTATAAATAATAATTATAACACTTCTATCTTTATTAGAAATTATTTAAAATAATTTCTTAATTTTTACTCTTATGTTAATATACAATATTTTTAATTTGTGAGACACTTGCAGAGCACATGTCCATCTATTAGTATAATAAAAAATATCAACTTAAAAACTAAGCAACCATAACCAGTCAAACTTTAAAACTTGAGTTCAAAACGGAAACACTTTAAAAAGCCTTGTATTCTTTTAAGCTAATGTTGTACCAAAAGCATGTGTTTGAGTAGGACAATTTTGCATCCTTTTATATTATTCTCCAACATTCTCTTTCACGGATAGATCGAACTTATTTTTGATCTTACCAAATTTTAGAGAGACCTAACATATCAAATTTGTTTTCTTTGTTGTTGTTTTTTTTT
>MKEJ01066120.1:0-27433 GCA_001753735.1 Embelia ribes
AAATTTAATGTAATAATGCAACAAAGATTACCAACCGTATGATCTCGAATTTCTCCCCTTTTTTGCAAATTCAGAGAAACCTTCATTAAATGAAGTTACACCATCTAGAACATTATAATAATATAAATGAAAAAATTGTATCTCCTTGTGGACATACCTCTCTAAGGAAATGCAAGAATAATACTCCACCTAGTTTCCCGTTTTTGATAAACGAACTAAATTTCCGAAACCAGGATATATCGATCGGGCAACTTTTGTGAACCCCGATTCTGATTTTCTGTAAGCACTTGTTGGCCATCGAAGACAAAAACGATTCACAATCTTTTAAGCCGTATAGCAACAATATCGAACTTGAGATCATAACACCCTCACTTTTGAACAGGCCACGGAGAAATAAACTTTATAGCTGCAGAAATTTCAGGAAAAAGTTTTTAGGAAAAGAATATCAATCCCACATTTTCGGAAGGAAGCTCGTATTCAACCACAGTGTCTCAAGATTTGTACAGCCACTTAACGACATGTAGCCCGGTTTATCAGAGTGGTCGCGAAAAATAAAAGTTCGAAGGCTTGGTAAATAAATCAATTGAATCCAAGAACGGACACCTGATATCTCAAGCTTCTCGAGCCGATCTAGGCTGTGCAAATGAAGCTTTACGATATTATTGCACCGTTTAAGCGTGAGCTTAACAATGCTTGGGCAAAGTGGGATGAGAAATTCGAGACCGACCTTAGAAAATAAAACATTCTCAAGGCTTAATTCTCGCAAAGAATATAGCGTAGCGGGTTTGTCAATCGACAAATTCTTAAGGACTCGTTAATTTCTTTTTCAGCATCGGATGATGATTTTTGGAAAAAATTTCCATTAATAGCTATCTTTAAAAGCAAGCGTTCGTTGAGCATTAGCCCAGGAGAGGCCAGAGCCCACGTCTCGTTGGGTATGCGCGTGAGCCTGTATCTTTGAGTGGAAGGAACGAGACGATGTGGCAGATTATTTCATTGGGCAGCTGGGAAATTCTGTCGATTAGATCATTTATTTTTCCACTGACTCGTTGTCCTCTTCAACAAGTTTCTCTTCTCTCCATCCCTCTATTTCTGCATAGCATTTACGTTTCAACAATCCCTCTATTTCAGCGTAACATTTACGTTTCAACAAATGTTACACGGATACAATACGATACAAGATATATACAAATGTAAGGTATTTACCTCAAGCTTCGCCGTAAATTGGTCTGAGAACTATAGAAGTGATCGGTTACTATTGGCCGAAGCAGATATAAATAAATACAAGCAATATGTGCATTATTGATTGTAATAAATTCCTCTAATGAGTCCCAATAATCCTATTTTTCCTCCACTGCGAAATCAAGTCCAACAATTATAGATTTAAGTAGCTCATTTGTGGGCCACAAGAATTCCAATTGAGAAAAATGAGACGCAATTATTGAAATTATAATATTTTTACTTCAAAAGAAGCTTGGGAATCAACTATATGCAAATATTATATAGAACTTTCCCAACAGCAAGGTTTTTAATATCGGTCTTCACCGTTACGTAACACCGTTACGTAATGGTTCTGGGAGTAACTGAAATCGTTACAGGCCATTGCAGAAACGGAAATAAAATTCGCAGCTGTAACGGTCGTTACGTCCGTTATATCAGCCGTTATAGCACCGTATCAGTCGTTAAGCTGTAAGAAAAATCAAATAAATTTAAAAAAAAAACATTGATATTTTGGGAATTAGACATGTAAAATCTATCATTGCAATATAAAAATAATTTATCAAATAATTCATAAAATTCCAAAAAAAAAGTGAATGGGCAAACAATGAGTAATCCCGTGAGCAGAAATGAATGTTTCAAAGGTAATGCCAAATTTCTGCAAAAGTATTAAGAAATGCATATTTTATTTTATAGATTATTAAGAAAATTTTAACATAAAAGTACTAAAAAGTATACGAAATTATTAATAATATAATTGTATAGTATAACTAGTGCTTAATTTTGAAATTTAGACGAATCGAGTGAAATTGAAAAAATTTGCAACTCCGCCACAACTATTATGCTATGGCCGTTACACCCATTACACCACAATCGTTACCATTACGACCAATGCCATGCCACAACCATTACGCTATGGCCATTATATTCTGAAACCATTACACCGCAACCGTTACCATTACAACAAATGACACCGTTATTTAAAACATTGCCCAAGAGACTGAAAAAACAAAAAAGAAGAAAAAACGTGAAACAAAACAAAAGCGAAAAAACAAAAAACAAAATGCTAGAAAATTGTCTACCCCCGTCTCTAGAGTATTCGTTTTGAGATTTAATCTTCGTCCTGATTGATCATGATGGTTCCTCGAAGTGTTCTTATTCCACCCCTGCCAACGACGACAAGTTACCAGTATAGATGTGCAACAGATTTCATTTTATATATGAACTAAAACTAGGAAAAAATTGAAAGGCTCTTACTTAATTAGCAGGCTTTTGATGAAATGAATTTTAGTTAAGAGAGATTATGGCTAAAATCTGAGTTAAAAGACCTCTCCTCGCTAGTTTAGTATGATTTATAACCATCATAAAATAACTAAGAGAGATTACCACGATAAACGACGGAGTTTTACTATTTCCCCCAATCCGAGCAACAACCCGGATCAGTGGATCTTCGGAACATGAGTAAAATGCCCTCATAAATAGTCTTTCACATAGTACAATCTCGTGACTCCCTCAACAAGATGAGTACATATTTGTTCAGGGCTACCAAATTGTTGGGCTCAACACGACTTTTATGGTGATATAAGTAGAAGTATGATAAGAAAAGTTGATCACTGAAATTTAATTTTGAGCTTGACAAGATCTTTAAAAGACGTCTTCTTGCTAATCCTCGTCGACAACTCAATCTTGGCACTTTCCAAATCATGTCTCCGACACCGGACATGACTCGATTCACAACATTTCTTAATCGCTCCTTTCGAGCTCTGCAGGTGCTTTTGTATCACCTAATACAAGAAAAACAAGTCATATATCCTAAATAGTTTGTTATCTCGGAGATTCAAAAACCAAGTAACGTGGATAGGGCCTTTCATGAAACTCGAGATTTATTTTTTGCAAACATGTCCCGGTGTTCATCGTAAACAAGAAAGGCTCAAGTTTTTGACACTTGTGTTGCATATATCAATGTTTCGAAACCACCTGCTCTCCTCATCTGAGAAGCCCATCCATATTTCAAGTTTCTCGAGTCAATCAAGAAGATCTAAATGAAGATAATTTGAAATCGTGCAATTTTTTAGTTGTAATTTCCTAATTTTTTTGATAATAGAGAAAAGAAAATAACACCTACCAGATAATCCTACATTGTCGATGGTTAGCTCTTCTAATGAATGTATCCTCATCATAAAGGTCAAACCCCCGAGCGAACAGTTTTGTAAACTCAATATAGCAAGATTTTCTCATACGGAAATGGTGATTGGCAAAGGGCAGCACTGTCAATTGGTCCCAAATCAGATATGCATTACGTATATATCATACTTCGCTGCGAGTTGCAATCAATCATTGAAGCAGGTTGAGTTTTCCAAAAGATCAGGCATATGAAGAGAGTTGCAACCAATCTCACTACTTTCGACCAAATGTTTCTGGACGAGATGCAATTCGGGTGAGACACGAACCCACGTTCTACCAATGGTATGGGTGGCAACTATATCTCTTGGTGGAAGGAAAGAGAGAATTCACTCGATGATCTCATCAGGTAACAGGGAAATTCTGTCAGCGGATTCGGTTCTGTTTATAACGATTGGGACTCTGCAGTTCTCAATATTATCTTGTTTCTCATTAGCTGTTTCGACACTGGCTTCTCTTCTAGAACAACCTTTTCCGCTATCCATTTCCGTATCGCTGCTAAAAATATCCAAGTTTCATGAAAAATCTGCAGCTAAAAATGACATATTTATCAGACAAAAAAAAAAAAAAGAAAAGAAAAAAACAAGTAAAAAGAAATAAAAGGTAAAAAATTAACAAGGTAGTCCTGCAATTTGAATAATGCATTGATTAAATTAACAAGGTTAAAAAACTAAAAGAAATAAAATAAAATAAAAAAAAAAAAACCTATTCTATAAGTGGATGAAGGGTATAAATCAACTTGGAAATTTACATACAATATTAAGTTTAGCATGATGAAGCTTTGAACCCTAACTTGGAAAGGTACTTAACAGAGGGTGAGTTCATACTACACATATTTAGAATAAAATGAAATAGATATGCAAACAACAATAATTTATTAAGAGGGAATTATATATATACATGCACACAAAAAGAACCCTATCTATTATTGCTTTATTTTTATCCATAGAAATATGATGTGCATTATTAACAGTCTATTTTAAATTAATTTTGCAGTGATAGAACATCTAAAATAGAAGTGACAACAAAATAGAAATAGAGACTATTATATTATTTGTGCATGGAGTGATTAACAAAAAACTAAATATATAATTATAAATGAGAAAATCTTTGACCCGTTCTCATCAAAATTGTAATATATGTAAAATAAACACGATTATATACTCAACAATTTATTTTAAAGGTAAATTTATCAATACCAAGATTATATATAGATGATAGAATGTTGTGACAAGCGGCAGTTGGCGGGAACTGCCACGTGGCTCGCCATGTAGATTGCTACCGGAGAATCACACTGCGGACGATATATACATATATGGATTGAGATTTTATATATACAAGTAATTAAAATTTTTCCTGCATATTGCCATTCAATGTATATATAGTGTAGATAGGGCCTCATCAGGTGATGGCCCAACTAATTGTACCTATAAAAATATGGATCATATTTCCTTGGCCCAATTAACTTGTACTACATATTCATAAACTACAAACTTATAACATATGTACATTTTTTATTATAAAAAAAAAAGGTACCAAATTGATTCTTACTCAAGTTTAATTGCTAAAAACACTATATTATTTTTAAATTGAGATTAAAAAAGTTTGCTATTATTTGAAAATATTTCGTAAGGTACGAAATCAATACCGGCTGATGATTTAAATAAAATCCTTTTGCTTTATCTCTTTTATATATAAGTGGAAAGTGCAATTTAGATCCTTTTGCTTTATCTGTTTCGTATATAAGTGGAAAGTGCAATTTAGATTGTCCGCTCATAACTATTATCGTTGATGACATAATTAACGGTGTATGAACGTATGATGTAATACATTCCGTTTGAGATACAATTTGTTCGACTCTAAATAGAATTGGATGTAACGAATTAGTAAATGATTAAATCGGGCTCATTTATATAGCGAGTTGAGGCCATGCATATTCATTCTCTTGGAAAAAAGTTGATGTGAAGCCAAAATATGTACGACTCATATCAAGCAAATGAACCAAGTTTCATAGCATTCTAAAGTCTGTTATCTAAAGGGTTTGGTTGCATCTATAAGCTGAAGATTTTCAATTTTTTTACTTAAAAGTTGGATTGATTGCTCTGCTTTTAAGTTAAACTTATCTACAATTTTGGCACTGAAAGTTTTATTAAGTAGAATACATCTAATTTTTTCTTCATAAAAAATAAATTGATTTATTTGTTTAAAAATTGGGGCAAAACAAACCATAAGGGATGTACATTGTGTGCTCCAATTATTGGTTTTGCATTTATCTTCTTTAAATAAATACAGAGCATGTTGATAGAAGTGAGGCTTTTAAGTTCTTCTTCACTAATTAATCTTGCCAACAAAGCGTCCAAATTTTTGAATAGGTCATAGATGAAGTATGAAAACAATAATGTTGCAAGTTATAAATGTATGTATATCCATGCATATAAAAGTCAAAATCTTTACGTGTGAGCCCCAACCAAAAATGAATAGAAGATAAAAAGTACATGTAGACAAAGACATTCAATTATTTTGGGAAAATACATGCTCCTATAATTTGTATAAATATTATTGTTAGTAATAAATAATGTGGGCAACGCAAATTTTTTTATTCAAAGTATTGTTTAAGGAGGTAATTATATTTGAATCAAGGGCTATATAATAATTTTTCATATTTTTTTTCCTTAACAGTTATATATTTTTTTTGAAGTATACCAACTTTGAAATTAATTAAGAAAAAAAAAAGCCTACTAACAGCTTGCCAAAATACCAAACAAACCCAAAACGTCGGTAACCACCTTGATCTGACCAACTTTGAAGATTCTTGTTTGTTTCATTTATTGGTTTATTGAAAAAGTATATTATGTATCCAACTAACGCAAGATTCTATTTTAACCCCTCTCTATTCGGCTATGTCATTCGTCAAATTAGTTATTTTACCGAATTACTATAATCTTAATTATATTTTTATTTTTCTTTACTTATTATTTATATATATAATAGTTCTATTTAAAATCAATATTTATTACCATTATTTTTTGAAAATATTTTACACAAAATGATTAAATTTATATATCAATATTGATATGATTTTGAATTATAGTTTATAATCTTTTACATAGTGCATAGCATATAAAAATAAGTTTGATGAATTTAAAGTTATAAATTTTAATTAAAAAAATAGGTGACTAGTAATGAATCAGAAAATATGAATAGAGAGAGGAGTAGAGTTTACATGGATGAGAAATAATAGAAAGACGAGAGAGAAAATATTTTAGCAATGCTATAGTAATTTGCTAAATTTAGTTGTGACGATAACTAACGATTTAACTAAATTGATGTACACTTGTTTTTTGAGTTTTTTTGTTTTTGTTTTTTTTATCATTTTGTTTGATAGCTAGAAATATATATTAAGCTAATATGCTTGCCTAATGCTCAAACGAATCTATCAACCTATATTTATGAACTTTTACCGAAAAGACTACAAGTTTGTTTTTGGCGGAGAGAAGTTCAAAGAATTACCGGAGTTAATCTAAAAAAAATAATCGTTCACAGTTTAAAAGGAGAATGATATATTTACTCATCAAATATACCCGAAAATCTTTTCCAAAGGCGTGGATCCGTACATGACACAATTTACTTATTATATTTACGATGCAACACATTCCATATAATAAAATTTATTTTATAAATAAAAGGGTAAATTTCACTCTACTTCTCTCATCTACCACTCTGTTTCACTTAAACACCTCATGTACATTTTATTTCGGTTCACCTCTCTCATTTTTTGATAAATATCTAAATTACTTTTCTTTTAATTATAATTGACATAGATGACTAAATTATAATTGACATAGATGACTAAATTACTTTTCTTTTAATTATAATTCACTTAAACACCTCATGTAAATTCCCACACCCCCTTTCATTCTTTTCAAATTGTTAAACTCAATGGTGCAGAAGTAAATTAAGTTTTTTCTCATTTTTTCACCGATTTGACTATGGTATGCAATGCTATCAAAAAGTCAGCTCATTACTCTGCTACGTATTTGTTAGCTCATAGTAATAAATAATGTTTCATACTATGAAAGGGAGTAAATAGCATTCCCTTTTACTTTGATGATGTCCTATACCAATATCTAAACACCAATACTAAAAAAATTAGTTTTTCACTTTTGAGAATAATACTAATATTTGAAATAAGTGTCATGTAATAATAAAAAAATATATGTTTAGGAATTGTGGAGGGAGGGTTTGAAGAGAGAAATGGGTGGATGAGATTTGGGGAAAGAGGGATAGAGAAAGTAGGGTAACTTTGTCATGAGCTTAATTTTAATTGATAAGATTATAACAAAAGAATAATTTCGGTATTTTATTAAAGATGAGGGAACGGATCGAAATATACTGTAGATGTGGGGTGTTAATCGAAACAGAGTGGTAGATGAGGGTGGTAAAAAGAAATTTACCCTAAATAAAATGGGTAAATCTTTAGGGGAGATTATGTAACTAAAACGAAGCAAATAAGCATAGGAGTGAAAATTGTTAATAACCCACGTCATTACTCATTAGCATCCATAAGATCCAAACACAACAAAAAATTTAATAGATAATTACGTAGGTTAGACAAAAACCTAGCTGCCAAAAAAGAAGAATAAACATGTGGTTAGCAAATTAAGGTTGGTGGGGTTTGATTTCCAATGGGCACGCTTTGGATTGAATCTAGGAGACAGGTCCACAGTCTTGGGTTTTAAGAGAATGTTTCTTACATTGGTTAATTATTAAATGCATATATATATATATATATATATATATATATATATACAACTCAAACTAATTAATAATTAATAAACATGCATAAAGATCTCCAAGAAAAAGTAAGCCTTTTAAGTACAAAGGCTGCCATTAACAATATATCTACTATGCAAAGTATTAAAAAAATACAAAGTAGTGATGACTTTCCAGCCCTTGATCTTAATCATAGGTGTTATAATTACTACCACTTTTCATACTAAAAAGGGTTTACCAAAATATAACATTTCCACTTTATATTTTGCTATTTCCAATCTTAGGGTTTGTTCGGTTTCATCTTATAACCTTCAATTTATCAGATTTTTTGCTTATAAATTGGACAACATTTGACTACTTAATTTTTAGTATGAGCTTGTTTGTTATTTTGATTGAAATAAGCTGGAAATTTTAAATTTGATGTATCAATTTTTTTCTTAGATAGAAATAAATTGATTTATTTACTTAAAAATTACAACTAAATGAATTCTAAGTCTCTCATGGTCACAAGCTGTGATCATAAAAACATAGTGACGTACAAATTAAATTAATTAATTAAATTTTTGATAAACGTAAAAAAAAGATCTCTAAGCAAAGTAAGCCTTTTAAGTGCAAAGACCACCATTAACAATATATGCATACTAATTAAAAAAATTAAAGCGATAATGACTTTTCAGCACTTGATCTTACTCATAAGTGCTATAATTATTACCACTTAATTTTTTAATAAAAAGGGTTTATTAAAGTGTAAGGGAAAGAAAATGTAAGCTTCACTAATAGTGGGTATCATCATTATGGTTGTAATTAGTAAGTGAGGTTTTTTAATTCTTGATCACATCAAAACCAATCATGATGGTTATGATGTAGAAACTTAGGGCATATAATTGATTTTTAGGTGTTTATTATGGTAAATATACAATGATGGACATAAACATAGCTATAGGGTTTTGATTCTCATCAACTTTTTGGGTTGTCAACAAATTTCAAGTGCCTAGTTAACCTTGACAATCTCATATTTCTACAATCATAGTTGTTGTGTGTTCCGAAAATAAGACATACAAAATTTATATCTTGAACACAATACAATATTCTTCTCAAACTATAAAAGCCATTACAAAGGCAGAGAATCAAACTCATATGGGAAAATCGCACTTCTCTTAATTGTTAGTACAACTAGATTGCATATCGAGTTACACGCAAGCACAAATCAATATACATTATGGGTTTGTTTGGTTGCAGCTTATAAACTTCAACTTTTTAACTTATTTGCTTAAAAGCTTAACAACTTTTGGCTACTCAGCTTTTAAACTGAGTTTATTTGTTATTTTAACCTAAATAAACTATAAGCTTTAAGTTTAATGCATCCAAATTTTTTTTTTAAGCTAGAAATAAGTTAGCCTGTGTGCTTAAAAGCTGCAACCAAACGAAACCTATTTTTGTCAATCCTTTACTTGTTGGATTGGACTAGGAGTTGCTTGGTGTGGAAAAATGTTTTGCATGGGAAATAATGGTTGGCTATTGAATGACCCTAGAGTCACCAAATGATTATTGTTAAAATTTACCAAGTGATGATGATCAAGTTTGTAATTGTTTAGCCCACTACTAAAGCTCTCAAGTGCCTTAACTTGAGATCTCAAGAACTTGAGATAATTAGCTGCCTCATCGAGCATCGATGCTGTGTCCATCTTGTTCCCTCCCGGGACTAGACGCTGCAAAACCCTAATCCTCTCGCTGATCCTCTCTCTCCTCTGTCTTGCAGCCACCGTCTGTGGGTCACTCGATATCTTCACATTCTTCCTCTTCGGCTTTTCGACTATTTCCACTCCCAAGTTCACCGGTCTAAAAGCCGCTGCCCTATATATCATCTCCTTCATCTGCTGGATAGCCTCTGAATCTAGCTCGTCAGATGAGACGGACAAATTATTCGGTTGTTGAAAACTTATGTTTGACGAGTTTGGGCACCTTTCCAGCCTTGGTTTTTTGGAATTTTCGCCCCCTCCGAAGCTGAGTACTTGACTCATTTGGTCACATGTTCTCTTTGAAGTAGACAAGGGCTGTTTGGTAATTTCAAAAGAAGGCGGTGGTGAGGCTTGTTGCGGTGACGGTAGAATTACGGAAATTCCATCATCTTCGACAGAGCTGTCGGTGTTGATGCTGTTGGTGGCTGAGAGGAGGCAATCGAGAGAGTCTAGAGAGGGTGTTTTTATTGGCATAAAGTTTATGCCAAAATCAGGCATTAGGGGGCTTAGTGAGTTGTATGGCCTATTTGGTACAACACTAGTGGGATTTGGGAGTGAAATTTGTTGAGAAAATAGTTGAGTTGTAATTTCTTGTGAGAAGATATCTTCATGAATTTGGTGATTATTGCTCCATAGGGATGATGAGGTGGCATTGTTTGTCACTAATGATGAGTTACCATAGCAACCCAAGCTATCCATTTGAGATGTTGGGGTTTCCACAAACAGTAGAACTGTAGAAATGTAAGGAGTTTTTAGTTAGAGCCATGTCCTAAGAATTAAATTTTGTGCAAAAAATAAATAGAAATAACAATAGCCACTATGAATGAATCTGTATCACTTGCATTTTGGTTATGATATTGAAAGCCGTACATCGTCTGTGAAATTTCTTCAATTGAGTTTTGCCTCTGGTATGGTTATAGAATTTCTAATTCAGATTCCAAGATTTTTTGTGAAAAAATTATGCATGACTAATCAATGAGACAATATGGTTATTGTAAATTTAGAAATGGCAATATTTCATTACAATGGGTTCAATAAGAAATATAATTTATGGCAGCAACATTTGTATTTGGTGTCGCTTTGCCCTTATAGTCGCCAACAATGATCTTAACGGTGACCATAGCAAAATATACTTATAGCTATAGCAACGAAACGAGGATGCGTTTAGTGGCTAAATCATTCTCACATGGCTTATCAGTGTTCCTCTATGATCAAAACAGGTTCACAAAATGAATTCAACACATAAGTGAATAAAAAATAAATTCTTTACTAATTCAAAAATGAAAAACTTACCAAATTTAGATCCAAAGAGATGTAGCTCTTGAAGAAATTAAACCAGCAATGAATAATGAGCCAATAATATATATATATATATATATATATATATGGATTTAAATGCTTGAGTTTTGAATTTATGAATGCAGCCAAGAGTAGAAAGTTGGATAAAGACCTCAGCTTTATCTCACTTTCTATACAATCTGGTACCAGCTCTAACCACCTGTGTGATAATCTTTTTATTTATTTATTTTTACAAAAGAAAAAAAACATTGCTAACGTCAGTTTTTGAAACTAAATTTTGTCCACCATTGGAAAAGAAAAACAAAACTATAAAGAGGTCTCCAAAGTGTTTTATAAAACCCACAAGTACAAGATATATATGGCTAATGCATAGAAGCATCAAAGGAAGTTTTTTTTTTTTGCTCAAAATTAGAAGTGTATATGTAGAGGATAAAGGAAGAGGTTTTGAAATAATATGTACCTTAAACAGCCATGGATATCAATCTTGATTGTTTGAGTTTATTTGGTTGGATGTTAGAGAAACATACACAAGAAGGAAGATGATATATATATGGCCTGGCCTGGTCTAGTAGCTTATGATGCAACTACTAGTGAATACTTTAGTGTGTGTGTGTATATATATATTATAAACGAGGTGCTAAAACCATGTAAAAAAATTACACTAAAGTAACTAATATTTATTAGATTTTTTAAAATTATAGAGGTGATACCACCTAAGCAAACCTTTAACTCGTCCTTGCATATATGTGTGTGTACATGTGTACGGGAAGATGTATTTGTAATATTTCATTCGTCAACAAATAATTGCTCATTTTGATTGGTATGTTTTTTAGGGGGTTTTAAAATTTAATAAATTAATATTTCAATAAAAAAATTAAATTTATTTTTATTTTATATTAAAAAATATAAATTTGATATTTTTATTGCATTCAAATATTAAAATGTTATGTTTTAAACTCTATTAAAACAATGTGTCCTGTCAAATATTATACACAAATCAATAATAATATTTCAAAATATTATCATAGTAAGATTTCCACCAAATCTAAATTTATTCTAATATATATTACTTTTATGAAAAGTAAAATTAATGAAAAGTAATCAAAATAATTTTATGAAAAGTAAAATTTGAAAATATAAAAATAAATTACTTTACATATAAACCCTGCAACGGGTGGGCTCCACTCTAATATGTATACGAATATGTGCGTGCGCTAAATTTATAAGAATTTTGTATTATATTTATACAAGATGGTGTAACTATTTTTTCATACTGATTGGTCCTGCTGAGTGAGAACAATATTCTTATTACCCAAAACTTGACTAATGGTAAAGTTGTGCTCATCTATCACCAAAAAAGAAAATATATATCACCAAAAAAAAAAAAGTTGTCGCTCATCGAATCAGCACATAGTACCTAAACTCAAAATTTATTAGAAGAACAAAATTTTCCTGTACCAGTGAATGCAAGTGTAGCATAATTTTTTGACAAAATATTCGTATACATGGTGGTTTAAAAATATTCTTGTTTTTCAACAGTTGAAAAAGGGGTTGGGTAGAATGAAAAAGATAAGGTTTTTTAGTCAGTTTGGTGGGTCGGTAAAGAGTACATATATATATATTATATCTGCAGATGGGAGGCATGAGTTTTCAGAGAAAGCATTATAATCTTAATGAATAAATAAATCATTCATATATACAACAAAAATATATATACGGTGAACTACACAAATGGTCCCTATTGTTTCAACCAAAATTCTATTTGGTCACCGTAGTTTCAACAGTAATGGTCCCTACAAAATTTGCTAATTTGGCCTCCAAGTTTTAGGAAAAATGGCATATTTTGTTCCTTCTATAACTTTTCTCGTATTAAGAATGCTAAAAAACTCAAAACAAAGGACAATATTAGAGTATTTCGCTCCTCGGTAAATCACATATTGGTGGTCTCTTGATATGATTTATCACTTAAAATGACTTTGAATTTGTAATAAGGATCAATTGTGTCACTTGTTCAGATTTTGAAGATTGTTGTCTTTCAAGTGAAACTATGGGGACCAAATAGAATTTTGGATGACACAATGTGAACAGAGAGAGTATACGGGGGACCAAATAGAATTTTGGATGACACAAAGGGATTTTTGCATATATACTTATTTATGGTTCAAAATTAGCCACTTTGTCTAAATTTTTAGGAAGAGAGAGTATACGCAACATGACTCATATTTTACCACACAAATAAATATTTACAATTTGTTTTCACTTGTTAGCATTATTTATATCACCATTGTAACTACAAGGAGAATGATGTGCATATATATTAATAAAAATAAACAAGTTGCATACACTTATTTTTATGGTAGAAAATTAGTAATGTCATGTCAATTTTCAATAAGAGGGAGTATATGTGGCGAGATTAATTTTGTACCATACAAATAAAACTTGTGTTGTAATATTAGTATGTACTTTATACCTACAAAGGATCCTCTAACACCATTCAAAATTGTGCAACTGCAAGGAAGCATTTCATGCCCACATCAATAAAATTTAGCACGTGCTATTACAAAGTTGTCTTTGAAAATTTTTATTACTAAATTATATTTTTGTGGCTTAGAACTTATAACGTACTGTTATACTATTTTGAGCGACGTTAGACTAGGCTTTCGCATGTATGACCAATACTCTTAGTATGATTAACCCCTCATATATGTATATATATATATATATAATAATTATTATTAATTTTATTTTTTATTATTATTCTTTTAATTTTGGAATGTGGGGAAAGGTCTGACCTACTTTTGGAGGTTGAAGCTAGGTAATTCATGCGCACTGTTAAAGTTTCAGAAGAACAAACACTTTTGAGTAAAGAGTGAGAATCTTTAACCACAGAACACTACCACTACTACTGCAACTATTACTATTCTTTTCCCAAAAAGATTTCCACTAATCATAGTTTTAATCATTCTGCTTTATTAATTAATTACATTTGCTTACTTTCAACTTTGCAGTTTTGACTCCCCACCCTTTTTGCTAGAGGACATATGCCTCGAAGATAAAAAAAAAAATACGAATTTATTATTGTCTCACTAAATTAATTTGAAATTGGTAGTTTTATCAAAAAATTATCAAGCGTAACCATCAACAGCGTGACACAGCGTAATGTTCTTTGAAATAGTCTCCAACCATCATTGCCATTGTATTTATTTATATCGGAAATTGATTATATTAATGCCAAGCAGTTAAAAGTTAAAAGTTTCGCAACAAGAAAGCACGATTTGAGCACGATTTGTTATGTTTAAACACACTTTTACGATCAGTTCGGTTGTAGATTTTTTTACGTTAAGATGTAAGTCAACTATAAAGAGTCCGAACACTGTAAAAAACCCAACTGTATAGTGTTTCGCATTCAACTGTATATCACAATCTGAAAAATAACTATAAACACCTATCACTAAGTACATTAAACCAACAACTAAAGAAACACAACAAAGCACAAAAGCAAGTTGCTCCTAGGAAATCGTCTTTTAACATTTTATTTATATTAGTCCAATTTTATCACTGCATTCATTATTTTGTTTTTATTTTTTTCATACTTGTTTTTACTTAATTTCTAATAAAGGAAAGAGGGGGCAACTGGTTTCTGAGTCTTTGCTCACATGCGCCCCATGAATACAGCTCAGTGAATGGGTTCCCATAGCACTAGCTTCTCCTTTTATATATATATATATATATATATATATATATATATATATACATAACTATATCTACAATCTCAAAACATCTTCTATTTGTCAACTCTCATGTTTTTTCTTCACCACCCAGATTTGCCAAAAAAACAAAATTGAATAAATTTCAAACCCAGGGTTTTCGAGAATAGGGCTGAAGCCTTTTATTCTATATATAGAAAAATTTTCTTTTATTTTCGCAAAGGAACAGTGGAGTAGACTATTTCCGAAATTCTTAAATTTTGCACATCAAATCTTCTTATATATATATAAAAGTTGTCTCCTCCAACTATATTCACTCTAATTGCAATATTTATTTGCACAATTACTTAGCATGTATCACATGAAATTAGCTTTTACAATAATAAAACTTATAAAAAATTTGCATCCCATTAAATTAGGATTTAAAATAATAAAATTTACTATAATAGAAATTATTAAAATTATATACATATATATCAACTTACCATAATAGGAATTATTAAAATTATATGCGTATATATCAACTTACCATAACATAAATTATTACAGTTAAATTTCATAAAAGATCAAGGATAGTCCCAAAAAATATTCATATATATTTTTGCATAAATATAAAATAACTTATCATAATAAAGACTTCTAAAATTATATTTAGAAATCAAAATACTATTCGTAAATAAATAATTTTATAAATTGATTTTTACCAATTTAAGATTTTCCATAAAATTTTAAATTATTGTCCTAATCAATATTAATTTTTTAACATATTTCATAGAAAAATTTTTACATGCCTAAAATTAACCTAAATAGATATTAATTTTTTGTAAAAATATTATCTTAATATAAATCCTACCAATCTATCTTCTATAAATTAATAACTCATTGGGAACAAAAAAGAAAGAAATACAAAAATATCTCATATAAAAAAATAAATTATTAAAAATAAATTTAACAAAATAATTAAAATTAATGTCTAAAAAAAAATCATAATACACACAATTTGAATATGGCGTAAACTGTCATGGTCATCTCCGTCCCTTTTGATCCGTCAAAATGTCTACAACAAACTAACAAACTAAAGACATAAAAAAATATCAACTAGACATCATAGTGGAACAAACATGACATGTCCAAAACAAAATAGACAACTTAGTAAATTGATATTTGGTCTCTCTCAATTTTTTTCACTCGCGTGGAAAATAATAATCAATTTGTTGAAAGGAAAATTTTATTATTCGAAAATGACACTGCCACCGATGTTGTTGGTGAGTACAACTTGAGAAATAAAGATATTTGCTTGCGGATTTGGTGATTATATGTGCATATATGAACATGCTATATTTGCGTTAGTTTAATTTTTTTCTAAAGGATATGAACAATCATATAAATTTAATTATGGAAAAGTAAACATTCTACATTTATACAAGTCCTTAAAATGAATATTTATCAACTATCACATGACTTACAATTTTTTTTTTTAAATAAAATTTGGGTAATTGAAATTACTCGCGTACATTAGACTTTTTTACAAAAAGTGAAGCTTTCATCACTCGATTAATGGACCGATTTTCTCAGCTCAAGCTAAGAGACTCATACCCACGCATTGTAAATAATCCGGTGTCGCTAGATTTATTTGTCCGATTAAGTTGTGAAAATTTTAAACAAACTTACAACATTTTTCCAATTAAAATGGTAAATTAAATCAAAAGGTGATACTAGCAGCTGTCGGTATATAATTCAATGTAAGTAGTTAATCTCTGATGTATGCTCTATGTATGTGATATATATGACTCATAGATACAGACACAGTTGTATGTATATCACACTGTCAAATTAATGTTAGGCATTGATTAAAGTCAGCTAGGCCATACTTGTCAACCTCCATGGAAACCTCTAGAGTCCCATTAGGAGCCCTCTTAACAATTTTTAAAATAGTGAATATAAAAACATAGTTTAGCATATATAATTATTAATTTTTTTTCCGTAAATTTTTACCGATAGATACTATTTTTCTTCCCCCAAACTTTTAATTGCCATTACACAATTTGTGGGAGTGTTGTGACTATTTCACGACCAAATCCTTTGAACAACTCCTTAAAAGGAAAGTGGTCCTTCTCCCTCTCTAATATGACAAAATCCTCAATTTATCCCTTTTTTGGATTTCCAAATTTTGTTCTTGTTCTCATTGGCCTTTAAAATTAGAGCTCAAAACTTTTCACTTTCGTTTTTATATGTCAAAACTTGCATATTTTCATAATCATACGATTTTTTTTTTTTTTGAAATTAAGATTTAATTTGGCAAAAATATCTTCCCTAATGTCTTGTAACTTGAAGGCATTATTCTTAGTCAAAGCACATCCAGGTCTCAGCAATAACTATAACAATTGTATAAACCAAAATAAACTGCAAATTCGAAAGTTATGGAGTAATCTAGTCACCACAAGATGCAACTTAAATTCTCCTCGTCTATAAATTATTAGTATTGTCTGACTAACGCATAGTTTTAGAATAAAATAAAATAAAAGTAAAATTTTCATAATTTGAACAAACATAGATGACTAGATTTGCCCCCCATCAAATTTTATCTTATTATTGCCCTTATAAATTGTAAAAGATAATAATAGTAATTTGCTAGAATTTTCAATCATTGAAGACCCAAAAATGTAAGAATTTAATTTAATTCACCAAAAGTTTGTGAGTTTTCATACACCAACATGCTTATATAAATGATAAATATGTATTTATGACGGTCATCGAATGTAAAAATGGACACATATCTTTCATGTAAGGCCGATGGTATATAGATTCTCTACATTAACGATAAATGAAAATTAAACTCAAAATGTAAAGTGTGCGATGCTAATTCATAAATCAAAATGCACCGATAATTTGTGAACGAGAGAGTAACAAAGAAAGTTATATCGACTCAGACTCAAGCGAATTCTATGGTAAGTTTCAAAATTATACCTCAATTTATTTTTTGGAGCTAGAAAATTTTATTTTCCATTTGCTATTCAAATTCCATCGATGTTCCTCACAAAATCCCAATAAGCTGAATATAATTCTCAGACACATTTTCTTATAATGTTTTTGTTTTCCAGAACTTGAAGATAGTATTATGGTCACAAGACTCACAACTATGTGCAACTTAACTAATAAATATAATTATAATACATAAAATTAGTGACTTCAAAGGTACCTCAGAATTAATTATTTTTGAGTGAAAATTTCCTACTCCAATTTATTTGTCCATTTTAATCAAATTCCGATGAGCTGAACTGTCGGCTAAGATGACGTCACTTTTACTGGGTTGGATTGGCGCGTGGGCCACAACCAGATCTCCTGCGGCGGGACCCACAAGCTACCGCTGCTCCTCTCTAACTATTGGCCCCATCACACGTGAATTCATCGCCCTAATCACACGTGTCGACATCCCATTGGATGACCCACATGATGTGATCGCCAACTCGCGTGCACATGGTAAGGAGCTGTAAATGGGACCATCTAATCAAACCATATGCCACATGGTTGTTTGTTTGAAGGTTACAATGTTCATTTTATCATCTTTTAATTTTAAAAATGGAATGTAATTGTTATTTTTAAATCCAACTTATTCATCATTTTGATCTGTATAAGTTAAAAATTTTAAGCTAAAAATATTAATTTTTTTTAGATATAAATAAATTATTTTATTTACTTAATAGTTGCGAACCAAATACATGCCACTTCGGTTTACCAATTAGAGAATGCCACGTTTAGGTTTAATAATATTTGTATTTGTTAATGTTATCTTTGGCAGTACAATGTTGTTACCACTTGGTACCAAATCTTCCCCTCAAATGTCGAACTTGTTGCAATAATGCAATTGGTTTTGATTTGTAAGACATCATTGTTGGAACAATCTTTCTTTTCTTTTTCTTTTATTCTTCTTTAATTTTTGTTTTCGAGTCTGTGATATTTTTATTAAAGGATTACATTATTAAATGTTGTATAGCTCAACTTTGGTAATACAATTCTCAATTTCCCGCATGTGTCATATCGTATATACACAGTGTGTTTATACCGCGTATGCAACAAAATCAATGGATATGGTGCAACAATCACGAAACATCCATTTGTACCCATGTTTTCGTTAAAATTTGACATCCAACCATATTTTTAGCAAAATTGTTCATGTGCGTATTTTCGTTAAAATTGTTCCGATAAAATATCCATTTGCTCTTGCCGCAAGCTCAACTTTCATTAGATTGATATGAATCTCAAACTGAATTTGGCTTACTAGAATGCCTCGTGACGATTCTCTTCATCCACAGTCTGCCCGAGCTCGATGCAGGCTTGGAGTTCTTATTAATCTCTTACCATGTATTCCAATTTCCCTAATTCAGTAGGATCCATATATAAAATGTCAGTATCTAATTCTGGATACTACTACTACTCACGTCTGCTTGCAACTTTTAACAGAAAAAAAAAATCTAAATTTTTTCAAACAAAAAAAATTGAGTGCATAAAACTTAAAAATTCTATTTTTTAGGCCAAAAACATAATAATAATAATAATAATAATAATAATAATAATAATACATATAAACGGTCAAACATACTCCAAATTTTAAGAGAAAACCGGAAAATCTTGTAATTAAAAGCTACATTAAACAATGTCTAAGGGCTTGTTTGCTTGCAGCTTATTTGCTTAAAAACTAAATTGTATTTTGCTGTCCAGCTTTTAAACTGCTGTTGTTTGTTATTTTTGCCTAGATAATCTCAAGGTCCAATTTTTTTTCTTGAATATAAATAAATAAACTTATTTACTTAAAAATTGTAACAAAGCAAATGAGCAGCAGGCTTTTTCACTGAAAGGGAAGACATTCACACGAAGGGGCTGATTATATGTACGTATATGTTAATGTATGGTGAGGAACAGCGGATAGGTTCATGACTCAACAGAGCAATGAGGTTGTGGTTGCGAGGTTTTGTAAGGTGAATGCATGAACATAAGATTTTGTCTCATTGCAATGGCCTCTGTATCTATCTCTATCTCTATTTATTTGTCACAATCAATTAACACTCAGTTGCTCTCAACAACTGAATGTGACGTACATTTGTCCCCATTGGTGGGGACTATCTGCCTGCAAACTCTATCAGTTAGTTTCTCAAAGATGATATAACTACATACATACACAAATATATATACCAAGGGATTTTTTAAAGCAACCTAATCTAAACCGATACATCAACATTGATTAAGACAATTAGATCGATTCCAACCATTTTAGCCTTTCCGATCAATATAGATCAACTATTTATGCCAGGTGTGTAAAAAATAGCCACTAACCACCAAAACAAAAATAGGTTAATAGATTGAACATAGTTCGAACAATCCAACTCAAGCTACGTTAAATCATACTCAGATGAACACGGATATGTAGACACTAAAAATGTTGATCAATAAAATATTAACACGTATTCTACTAGCTCGACTAAAAATTACATGGATTGACTTGTTAGAATAGTCACATGTGATAAAATGGAACGTTTACTATTTGACTCGTCAAATAAAATCACTTTTGGTAATGAGTTTCTAAAAGTTCAATATCCATTTAAACTTACTCATATATTTTGATTAATATTTAAAATTAGAAATATTAGTTAATTTTATATGATTAAAACTTTTTAATAAATTTCATACAACATGAAATTTATTCAAAAAAGAAATATTATTTTGGTAATATTCTATCCAATAGCCATTATATAATTTCTCTTATCGTAAATATGTAAGAATGTAGGAGCATTTCGGTAAAATGACCAGTCCCAGACTCCTATAAATAGAAGGTCATTCTTTCATTCAAAAACACAATTTGAAACTTCGAAAAGTTAGAGAGAAGTCAGAGCTCTCCCAACAAGTGTCGAGCCATTGCTGATCTCTCACCCCAAGTTCAAGCATTATGAAGATCCAACGCTCAAGTTCTTTATCAAATTCCGCCCTTCGATCCGCAAGATGTGGAATTTCGAAATTGTACAAAGAGAAGAATCAATGGACTAGTTTTCATTATTGTAAACTATTGAAAATTGTACCCGCATTATATCAAATTAATGAAGATTACATTTGTTGCATCATTTTTCTAGTATTAATTTATAGACGTTCGAAATTTGTGCGTTACAAATTTTGGCATGCCCAGTGGGACATCTTTGCCTTCATATCATATCTTTAACAATTTCAATGCCTCCAAAGTTTGACTCTTCGAAGACTTTGAAAACTTCGAGCTTCAAGCCTTCTGAAGAAGACGGACTAAGTTTAGTCCAAAGCATTGGAGTAGTAACTCGAAGCAAGGCAAGAGTTATTGAAAACATCAATCGATCTCCAATGTTAAAATCAACTTCCAAAGAAGGTGAGCAAGAAGAAATTGAACAATCAATTCAAGAAGATGTAGTTGCCATTGTCGAAAAGGCTTTGTCACAATCCATGATACCTCAAGAATCTAATGTAGAAGTTGAAGTCCAAGAAGAAATAAAAGATACAAGCAATTCAACCATTTCCCCTGAGTTTCTTGCTGACAATCTTTAAGCAAATTCTGGAAAAATTGCCATATCTCAAAATGCAATGCCTGTCATGACAATCAACGCTATTCCCTTGGAAGAACAAGTCAACGCGCTTACAAATATTATAGAAATGCTCGCAAAGACAATGCAAGGCCGCGATGCTCATTTTACAGTCTTGATGGACAAAATAGGAAATCTAAGCCAAGGTACTGCTATGCAATTTAAGGTGCAAGATATTGTTGAATCTTCAAACAAACAATATGAAAGGAGTAAGAACTTGCAAATCCCAACAGATGGTTATCTTTCAGTCGATCAACTCAAAGAACAAATTCTAAACACTATGAAGAGTAAAGAGACCACTAAGTCATCCCTAACTTATGCCAAGCCTTATACTCGACGAATTGAGCAGTTAAAGATGCCAACTGGATACTAGCCCCCAAAGTTTCAACAATTTGACAGTAAAGGTAATCCCAAGTAATATGTTGCTTACTTTGTAGAGACCTACAACAATGCTAGGACAGATGGAGATCTTCTCATAACGCAGTTTGTGCGAATACTTAAGGTTAACACCTTTGATTAGTATTGCGATCTCGATCATAGAAGATTGATAGTTGGGAGCAATTTGAGCAGGAATTTCTTAATCGCTTCTATAGCACTCGACGCACAGTAAGCCTACTAGAACTTACCCATTCTCATCAAATGAAGGATGAATCCATAATGGATTACATCAATAAATGGAGAAGTTTAAGTTCCAAATGTAGAAATCGACTATGAGAAATTTCTGAGCTTGAAATATGCATCCAAGGTATGCATTGTGGGCTACAATACATTATTTGAGGAATGAAATTATGTAGCTTTGAAGATTTAGCATCAAAAGCTCATGATCTGAAGGTTGCTATTGCCACTAGCGGAGGTCAAGGTCCACCTATTATGGAAGTATACAATAATACTATAAAACAAGAGGTTAAGAAATGAACGAAAGCAGCACCGAAGACAGAGAAAAATGAGGTAATGGTTACATCTACGAGACCATTATCCATTGCACCGATTAGGATCAATATTGTCACAAAGAAAGTTGATACCAAGAAAAGTAACTTTGATAATGGAAATGGAAAGCAATGCTTGACTCTAAAAGAGATACAACAAAAGGAGTACCCATACCCCGATGCTAAAGTTCTACGGATGCTTGAAGAGTTGTTGACCCTTAAGCTTATTGAGCTCCCCGAAACAAACCGACCCGAAGAGGCTGGGAGGGTGAATGATCTAAACTTTTGCAAATGCCATCACTTGATTTGTCATCCAACAGAATGTTACTTTGTGTTAAAAGAGAAGATTGTTCAATTGGTTGGTCAAGGGAAAATACTTTTAAAAGAATATGATGAAGTAGTTGCAATACATTACATATATGTTAGTTTATCGGAACAAGCATCGACATCAAGGATGTTCATGATCTAGTTTGGTTCCTTCCCACATGTGAAAGTGGTAGTAGACACTCTCAAAGATTTAGTCCCACCCTTGGTAGCAAATCGGCTCTTGTCAAAAGCCAAATATGAGAAATGATGGATGATCATGAGTAGAAAGAAATAGAGGAGAGCTCCACGTCACTATCAAAAGAATCATCAAACAAATAGGTCAAAGGAAAAATATCAAGTGAAGAAAGAGCATCCACCAAAACAAACACCTTCTCCTAAACAATCTTCTCTCATGAAAGGTTACGAGATAAATAGGAACAGCCACTACTTCTTTAACATCTACAATTGCAAGGATTGTCTGGATGATCAATGGAACATATTTTGTGAGGATGACGAAATTCCCAAAAGAAGAAAGAATAAAGGAAAGAAGAA
This sequence comes from Embelia ribes, assembly GCA_001753735.1. NCBI lineage: Eukaryota > Viridiplantae > Streptophyta > Magnoliopsida > Ericales > Primulaceae > Embelia > Embelia ribes. The sequence goes on from MKEJ01066120.1 coordinate 23,298, forward strand.
GTCAACTTAGCAACTTCTCAAAGAAAATACGAGGCAGGGAATCTGGAAGTTGGGCTATTTGGGGAACCATCAGGCAAATTTGATTACTATGTCGTATATCCCCGTAGAAAAGGCACGTCAAAGATAGTAACATGCAATACTGTAAGTGTAAAGGAGGTTCCGGAGAACGAAAATGAATTCTGTCAAACTCAAGTTAAAGATGGGTAAAAAGATCTTCATAAAGGGGGAAAATATGTTGCATACACAGAAGCTCTCAAGTTCTCTGATGAAGATATGTTGCTAGGATCTACTTTACATAATCGTCCACTCTTTGTAACTAGTTACACAAGAGAACAAAAGGTTAATAGGATCCTACTTGATGGAGGCTCCCCAGTCAGCATCATACCTCTCCGTACTACAAAAGAAACTAGGATCATAATAGATGAGTTGTCTCCCAATTCTTTGATTATATAAGATTTCAACCAGGATCGACAAAGGGCAATAGAAATCATCCACTTGGACCTTCTCATAGATGATATAGAATCAAGTGCTTTATTCCATGTCATCGATATGAAAACTTCATGCGATATGCTCCTTGGTTGACTATGGATTCATGAGAATCATGTAGTCCCCTCCATACTTCATCAATGTTTCAAATATTGCCAAGACAATATAGTAAAGAAGGTCATAGCAGATGATAGGCCTTTTGGTAAAGCTATGTCTTACATAATAGGTGCCAAGTTTCACTTGGCTAATTTGGCAAAGGAGGAGGTAAAGCCCCTTATTCATTCATTAATACTTAAGATAAAGAATGGTAACTACTTAACCATTAGCAAGAAGGTTACCATTACAATAGAAGGCGTTGAAGATGAAGAAGACGAAGAGACTGAAGATGATACTCAACTCAAGAGTAAGGCAGCTTTTGCACCTACTCCAGTGTTACGGTACACTCTACAACCAAGGAAATAAGAGGATTGTAGCTTCATGACTTAACTTTTCTAGTTGTGAGTTTCGAACAAATCACATTACTAAAGGAGTTTATGAAACCTGCTCAAGACTGCATAATAAGGTATGAAGTTCCAACAAATAAATAGAGACTTTAAGATTCGACTCAAAGGCTTACAAGTTTTTCATAAAAGGAGGGTATACTCCCAAAGAGCCAAGTTCTTTGGGAAAGTAACTTCCTAAAGTAATAGGAGAAAAAGTTCATGGTCATACTTCAACCTAGTGTATGCTCAAACAAAAATGCTTATGGATAAAAGACTCTAAGGTTAGTCTTGGATTCTCACCCCCTACTCTTCCTGGTTGGTGACAAAAAAAGTCAAGCAGTTATTGCATCACTGTTGAGGAGGATAATCCAGTGGTAGAGATAAAGCCTTCCATGTTCAATCGCATAAGGGAACAACTAAAAAGGTTTGTCTTTAACAGACTAACACTGCCTATAGTTAAACCAACTACGCAAAAGACAATTCACAGAACACTCTCTTCATCAAGTGTGGATCAAGTAGCTCAAAAGACAATTCATCAACAACTGGGGGTAAGGGTTACTATCCTAACCAAAAGGAAGCTAGATTCCAAAAGACTTGGGACATTTTAGAGTTGTCAAACTTGTACCAATTCATTGGATATTGTTGATGAGGTAATTATATAAAAGAAACCAATAGTCATAACAATAAGAATATCAGTAGAGTTATCTGAAGAAGGAATTACTCTTACTTCATATCATATCACCGAAGTTAACAAAGAGATCTAAGTTGAAGAAGATCCTGAAGAGGCGCTTGTTGAGCTAGAAGAAGGAGTTAAGTTTATTATGGATGATTTGAAGGAAGTCAACTTAGGCACAACGAGGATTCTAGACCAACTTATGTGAGCACATTTCTTATACCCATAAAGGAAACAAATTATGTACAACTTTTGATAGAATATAGTGACGTGTTCACTTGGACCTACAAGGAAATGTCTAGCCTTCACCCGAATATAGTTCATTACCTTGCAGTAAAACATGGTGTAATCCAGTAAAGCAAGCTCAAAGATGATTCAAACCTGAACTAGTCTTGAGAATTGAAGCAAAAGTTGACAAATTTATTGAAGCAGTATTCATCAGCAAGGTCCAATATCCTACTTGAATTTCTAGCTTCATCCATATCAAGAAGAAGAACATACAAATCCTAGTTCGTGTTTACTTTAGAGATCTCAACAATGCATGTTCTAAGGATGACTTCCCATTTCTTATAATGGAGCTTATGGTCGATACCCCACAGGTTATAAAGCTTTAACATTCATGGATGATTCTTCAGATACAATCAAATCTACATAGCACCGCGAGATGAAGAGATGACTACTTTTCGTACACCTAAGGGTACCTACCGTGATAAAGTAATGCTCTTTGGATTGAAGAATGTTGGGGTAATTTACCAAAGAGCTATGCAAAGAATCTTCAATGACATATTGTACAAGAACTGGGAGTGCTATGCTGATGATCTAATGGCAAAGACAAAGAAAAGAGGAGATCACCTTCAAGACCTCAAAATGATATGCAAACAATTTCAAAGCTATTAACTAAAATTGAACCCATTGAAGTAAGCTTTTGGAGTTACTTCCGAAAGGTTTCTTGGGTTAAATCAATATTGATGTGATAATGAAGATGCCCAAGAGCTTGCATGGGAATTTATCTTATCTTCGACGATTCATTCGGCTATTGTCAACCATTCAGTCATTTGATGAAATTTGGACCTCCATTTAAATGAGATGAATCTTGCTTTAATTCCTTCAAGAGCTTTGTATACTATCTTATGAATCCGCTTGTGCTCGTAGTGCCAATTCTTAGAAGACCGTTTATACAACATATTGCAGTGTTAGAGCATTCAAGGGAATGATCATAGGAATGAGAGAGCATTCTACTATTTGAGTAGGACAATGATACCATATGAAGTCAACTACTCGCCCATCGAGAAAATGAGCCTTGCACTATTTTTTGTAGTTCAAAAACTATGACATTATTTTCATGCACATGTAGCCACTCTGAATAGAAGTTGTTTGAAGATTTATCGGATGAAGATGACCTTTTCATAAAAGTATTCTAGCCTTGGATGATATACTTGGACGGAGCATCTCAATGCGAGGGGATAGGAGTTGGCATCATATTTATTAGTCCAAAAGGAGATGCGTTGCCTTATGTCTTCACCTTAACAAAATTGCTCTCAAATAATATAACAGATTACCAAGCTCTTATCCTATGATTGTAAATGGCGATGGATGCAAAGCATGGATATTTCAAAATTTATGGAAATTTGAAGTTGATAATCAATCAAGTCCTAAATAAATATGAAGTGAGAAGTATGAACTTGCACCATATCAAAAGTATATGGTCCATATTTTCGGATGGTTTAGTCAGATTACCTTAGATCGTGTGCCGAGTAATGATAAAGTTAATACGTTGGCAAAGCTGGCCTCAAACTTTGCTCTTCCTAATCAGAACTCGAAAATTCCAATATGTTAGAGATGGGTGATCCCTCCATATTTTAACAAAGAAGGAGACGTCAACCAAAAGGAGGTTAATGTCATTTCAACTTTTGAAATAGAAAAAGAAGATTGGACTATAAAGCAAAAAGTTGCCAGATGTCTGCACGGGAAGACATATATTAAGCGTCGAGTTTCAAGGTACATATTCTATAAAGGGATATTTTTCTGTCAATCATTCGAGAGAGTGTTTCTCCGCTGCTTAGGAGAAGATGAGGTGGTGGAAGCACATTCTGGTGCAGGTGGCACTCACTAGTTAGGATCAAAGTTGCACGTCAATGTATAATGCATCAGCAAATGGACTCGCATAAGCTTTCAACAAGACTTTAGAAATTTGTTGAAAAAATTAGTCCCAAAGTCAAAAAGGGGCTGACACGAAAGAATTGTTTAAGAACTTTGGGCATATCATACAACTTATCGGATTCCTTATAGAGTAGAGGTTGTACTACCTTCAGAGAGGAAAATACATCACTATAAATCAGGATTAAAAAAGGATTAACTCAAGAGGACAATGCTCATCTTCGTTTGGAAGAGCTGGAGGCACTCGATGAAAAGAGTCTAAAGTGAATCAATGGTTGGAGTGCTATCAAACCCACATGTCCATATTGCTCAATAAAAAGGTCAAAAAGATATCATTT
>MKEJ01066128.1:0-15290 GCA_001753735.1 Embelia ribes
ATAAATAAAAATTTTTTATTATTTTTTTTTTTTTTTTTTTTTTTTTTTTTTTTGGAAATTAAATTTAGCATAACTTTTCCCCTAGATCTGCTGCAAAAAAGAGGATAATTTGCAGGTTCAAGCAATCTATTTTGAGAAAGGATGGTGCATATTTATTATGCTATGCATATAGGTTTGTTGTTTTTTCTTTTTTGGCAATTTGTTGAGGTTGGATTATTTACCAGAAAGGGCAAAAGAGTGTCTAATTCTGCAAATGCATCCAAAGTTTGGGCTACCCTTGGAATGTAGCTGAAGGGTAAACCTATAGAAAACAGACTAATAGGGTGGCAGACCTATAATTTTTTGGTTAGATCAATCCTATTGGTTAAAATATTGCATTGTAATGGGATGGCAGACCTATAATTTTTTGGTTAGATCAACCCTATTGGTTAAAATATTGCATTCCCAAAGACAAAATTTGGAATGCTCACAATTTTGTAATTTTTTTCTATAAAAATTTCAGCAGTAGAAGAATCGATGGGTAACACTCTGTCTGCCAATGCATATGCTTGTTGAGTTAGTTGTCATGCATGAGGCACAATTAAAAACACACGATTAAAAGTTAAGTCATTTCATCTTTCATCGATAGGTAACACTCTCGTTCCTGCTCTCGCTCCCGCTCTCAAAAATTTTTAACCGACAGATATGACGCGGTCATACTTCAGCTCCAGAATCTGATAGAATTAAATGAGAAGATGAAATAAGTCTCTCTTGTCCCTTCTTGTACTAATAAATAATGATAGCGTCCAAATAAACGATGAAAATTGACATGAACCATACAGGCTGACACACATGTTGCATTGTCATCAGCTCGAGTCATTCACACCCCTAGGCCTACATTAGGCAGCTTAGGTCATTTCTCAAATTGCCTTAATTGATCTACAAGATTTCATTATATTTGGAAATGTAGTAAAATACCAAGCCACAGTACTTTGCAATAAGCATCCATGCCTGAATGACCAAAGCGCGCAACTCATCGGGTTAACTACAACATTTCCTATTCGGCAGACACCAACAAAACCTTCGATCGATAATCTGTATCATTGGTATCTCAAGATATGCAACATACCATATTTATGGATGCTTAATTTTTAATTTCATTTCAGCTCTCAAGCCAATACTAACAATAAAAATTTATTAGAAGAAAATCACAAAAGAGAATATATTGCCAAAACTTTCCAGTTTTCGTAAAAATAATATTTCCATCACTTCTATAACAAAATTAAGTAGAAGAAGATGAAACTGATGCACAGGGAAAAAAGAAAAGTTATCGGCTACAAAAATACAGCAAGTTCCATAAGAACATAAACATATTACATTATGGAGTAGTCCAGATAATCTTACAGCAAGTTCGGCTTTTTTGAAAATTAAAAAACAACAAAAGCAACAGAAAGCGGGGTTAGTTTCCAGATTCTGGGGTTAATACGAGTTCTCAACACTACACAGAAAAAAAAAAACAAAGATAGCTAAGCTACTACTGCTGATTAAGATGATCTTTAACACAAACATGATGACTTGACAAAGAGACGACAAACACATTGGAACTTGGATTCTACTTCCAGAGCTTAACGATCTTGTCGTGGCTCGCAGATGCAACTAACCCATTGGCCGTCGACATGGCCAGGCCAGCAATTAGTCCATCATGTGCCTGCAAAGTCACCGTCCTGGTCTCAGTCATGTTCCATAGCTCCAGGCTCTGTCACCAAAATATCACGCATTTCAGTGCTCTATTCTAACTTTATTTTCTTAAATAAGGGAACTGTGATCCGCCAACGAAATTGTAAGAACTGGACTGTTAATCTACTGAGAATTTTTTTATATATATAAAAAAAAATGCTTATGAAGCGAGACACCAAACAGCGGGTTACTGAACTCTTGAGTAATAAGCCTCACCACTCACCTCGGGGCAAAGTAGTCTTAAGATTTGGGGCTGAAACACACACACACCGGAAAAAAAAAAAAAGTCCTAAATGCGTCCTGAATAAACTATGATTCAGGTAACATCTGATATTGCTTGTAAAACACGGTTATACATGACACCAAGAATAAAGTAAAAATGAGAGGGAATTTTATTCTCTTGCAATTAGCGTAGAAGAATATTTTACGATGGGATACAAATTATCCACAGCATCCAGACAAGGAGAGGCAGAGAGAGATAAAAGATGCAACAGAGCTTACCTGGTAACAGCCGATGACCAGCAATGATAGAGAATACGAGGGATGGAAAACACAGGAATGGAATTTTTTGCCACTACAGCTTAAATCATGAACACAAGTCCCTTCACTTCCTGATCCGAATGACCAAACTCTAACCGAGTCCTCACTAACTGATGCCAAATAGTCCCCAGAAGGACTCCAGCAAACAGAATGGATGGGCTTAGTATGACCCTACAATCACAATCAAGTGTCAAACAAGTGATACGACATCACATTTCGAGTATAACCACCAAACCTATATTATAACAGAGAAAACAACAGATGAATGAAGAAAATTCATATGTACTTTTTATTATAAAATGTGCCATGTGACTAACATGAATCATACGGCAGCACAACTTAAAAGGCTCTGAAATGCTGAAGAGCTAAGAACACTCAGCTTCTTGAGCTTATATTGTGCCTTAAAAAATGCTCGTTTTTTCCTAAGAAATCACGAAAACAGCCAGTATGAAAATATAGAACAAATGCTCTTGCTATTGATGATAAACCAAAATAGCTACCAATACATTCAAAAATATGAACTCTCAAAGAACCACGCAAAATACTTTCGTAGCATTATACAGCATGGCATAAATCTGGAAACAAGAAAAGCAAATATTAATTACAAGATGGATAGCCGTGTTGCTTCAAGCAGCAGGTCACAATTTAATAAACCATGAAAAAGCAATTGTACCTTGATCCATTAAAAATAACTACAGTTCTGGCATCAGTGACCCGAGAAAAGAAGGAAAAACAAAGAAAAATTAAAAAAGAAACTAACCTGCAATGAATGTCGGCAAGTTTGTGTCTCTACGTCAAGTATAGATACAACATTATCAGCCGCTGCAGCGAGATATCTTCCTGAACGAGGTTGAAACCTCATCTGAGTCGTGCCACCCTAATTATAAAAGAGGAAAATATCAATAGCAAATCCGAAGAAAGATGATCAAATGAATAAAAGAAGCTTTATTATATAGATTTGAGCAACTCATCAAATAAATCATCAGGCATTCTACACATGGGATAAGATCTAACTGGTCCAACCTTAAACGATCTTGGGCAACTACCATTGGTGATACTCCAGTATCTTATCTCCCCCTCCGCATCACAGGAACAGATAAGGTCATCTTTAATTGGATGAAAATCTAAAGACATAACTGAACCAGAATGTCCCGTAAACGTTCGAAGTGAATAGCCAGGCTGCAGTAGAGCTAACCATGTTAGAAGAATTGTCACCAGAATATCAAAAGACAGAACTTAAATATTTACTTAACTGGCTTCTAAATCAAAAATAAATAAATAAATAAATAAATAAAAGTAAGTAAGTAAACTTAATGACAATTAACGACGGTAAACAAGAAAATAAACTGTTTGCTTACATTATCAGCATCCCAAACCCTTACAGTCTTGTCAAAAGACGAGGTCGCAAGACGCAGCAAGTTTGGACTGAAACGAACATCAGTAATTAAAGCAGTATGTTCTTCAAGCGTACTCTTTGCCTTTAAAGTATCAACATGCCACAACACAGCCTGCATAAGCAATTCCCAAGTTCAAAAACACATCAGGGATCTTTAAGATATGTTTGGCAGTACTCATTTACATGGTGTTTACCCTTTTCTATTTAAACCAAAAAGGAATCACCCAAAATAAGTAACAAACGCCAAACAGGCATTACTACTATCATAACCAATACGAAACAACTCTAAGTCTTCTTGTGGCATAAGTTCTATCAAATACTCATCCCCCAATCAACCCGAAAAAGAAATTGCTTTGCGTATAATTGCACCAAAACATATGCTGAAAGATGAGATACTAGTTCACTGAATGTAGAAATCATCTAACTTTTCACAATTAGTAAAGTTGCAATTCCATGCATAAAGTACAGTTCTTATGTATTTATGGCAATACGATTCCTAAAATCCCACTATTTTGGACATACCTTTTTATCATGACCACCAGTAGCAAGAAGTTTCCCATCGGATGAGAAGTGGCAGCACACAACTTTGCTTCCACTAGCTTGTACGGAATCGACTTCAACAAATGTGAACCCTGGAGTTACAAAGGAATCAAACGAATGATATCATGCAAAATTCTTTACCCACTAGAACTAAGAAAGTGTAAATAACTTTATAATATAGAGTGTACAAAAGTATGGTTAAGCGGATTTGAAATAAAGAGGGTAAGTATATTTCATGTGTATGACATAACTAGTTAGAAGGGTAGGTGTGGAGCAATGGTGGAGTCACTCCATTGTGCGTTGGTGGTCACGAGTTCGAATCAGCCTCCATGCGAAGCAAGGGGAAGGTTGCCTAGATATTCCCTTCCCAGACCCCACAGTATGGAAGTTTAGGCACTAGGTACGCCCTTTTTTATGACATAACTAGTTAAGTTCAAACATATTTATACAGTACTTGTGATACTGAAGCTTTAAAATTTTACAATTAACATGAAAATGATACAACTTGAAACCCTCTCAATTTTCACAGCAAAAATCACTCCACATACATAATGTTGTCATCGAAACTTGCTTATTCTATGAAATCCGAACTTATTTCAAAACCCTAAATAGACACAGAGGTTTCCAGCTTACTCACCTTTGTTGATATCCATAGAACGACCAACTGGATCTCTAGGGTCCGAATCATCATGTGATAAAAAAGACTCAACATTATCATCGAGAGACCCATCATCAACATAACGTTCCATATCAGCCTGCACAAGGTCTTTATCATCCCACTGCCAAATTGATTTGCCAGTGAGATTCAACTCAAGAATGTATGAATTACTAAGAACTAAATTTGATTATAATTAACACTCAAAACAAACAACTATATAACATACCCAGATTCAATGTACATATAAATGGAAAATCACTAGAAAATTTAAGAACGCCATCTGTGTGTCCAGAAAATTAGCTCTGGTAGAGAGTTGGGTAGTAGAAAAGCTCTTTCATTTCAAAGATTATATGAAAATCACATCAAGAGTGATGACGTTAAGATATCACTTTCTAAACTATGCTCCGGATATAGAAATGGCATGGCTTACATTGATGGAACATGGTTTTCTTTAGTTCCCATCAAACCGCCATAGTATTCCAATTTCCAGAGTAATCTATCAAAAACCATTAAAACTTGTCCAATGGTATCAAAATGCTCACGACCTTATCAATCATAATAAGAAAGATCTATTCTTTGTCATTTCAACAAAAAATTGACAAGAAATGCGCTAGTCATCATGATTTATATTATCTTTTTCCCCAATGGACAAATAATACCATTACCGAACTCCTTTAACAAGAGTTCAATTTAAACTTAAAGAATCTACATCAAGTGCATTAGGTCCTCGCCTAAATTCCTTACCATGTGAATATTTGTGACCAGAAATGAAATATAAAGAACATTCATATATGTGAGATACATGTGAAGAAATGACGAATGGATTTTATGAAGTTTTAACCTTGCTTATTTTTTCTCCAACTAGAGATACAAAAAGGGCAGGGATTTAACTAGTTGGAAAGACAAGTGCAAGAAAAAAAGTAAACCTGGTTTCAAATTATTACTGGCATCAAAACAAGTTAAACAATTTTTATCCATCTTAATAATCTATTCTCAAAAATTATTACGAGCTAATTACTAGAACAGGATTATGGTGTTTCGATATTAGAATATGATAGAATAGATCTTTACGTGTGGTTATATTGTCCTATCAAATATGAATACCCAATAGTAATTTTAAGTCAACGCACCTTGGTGGTGCTCTTCGAATCACAAGAAAATGAAGAGATGACTTACCAACTGATTTGGTGGAGACGCAAGGCTGCCAGCACCATCAGAGCCAAACATCATCTTGTGTGGTAAAGCAGAGATATCACCAGGGGTATGGGTTGATGGTGTTGAGGGTGCAGAACCGGGGGAGGGTCCTGCAGTGTTTGCTGTTCCCGAGCTATTAGCAGGACCGGAAGATGACACTGGTTGCTTTCTCTTTCTCCCAGTCTGGTTTTTTGAAGCCTGCAGGACAAGTACATCAGCAAACTTGTTGGCATATTAAACAAATCCAAACGCCTAAAGCTCTCTGTAGAAGAGTAGAGTATGAGAATTAAAAAGAACATCATTGACCAATGGAAGAATCAAAAGCAGCAAGGCAAGTTCAGTTTAGTTTAGTAATGCTTTTGGTTGGCTTTTTCCACTTTTTGTTCCACAGAGAAGAGAAGCAAACAGTAGTGTTTCGAAAGATAAAAAGCTGCTACTTTTCAAAAACATGCTTCTGCTTTTCTGGGGGTCGCTAACTTGCTTGGGGCGCACTTCTAAAGAACTGTTTCTGCTGTTCTTCATGTATTTACTTAAAAAAGCACCCTCAATTACACAAGTTATGTTCACCATATATATGTGTTCGCATATGCATATACAAAAATGTATAAACTTTACATCAATTTTTGTCTATTCCAATACAAAGAAGCACTTAATCCCATTCTTAGCAAACGCCACATTGCTTCTCAAAGCAGCTTCTAAAATGTATTTACCAAGCAAAGATTATATAAAAAACTTTCGAAAAGGCTTTAAGAAACAGATTTGAAACACAACACCACTACCGAACTACGCCTAAATAAACAGGCAGAGGTGCCAGTCAGTGTACATTTCAATATATATTTCAGTCCTTTACATACCAAGGACTGCATCACAAGAGAGAGAGAGAGAGAGAGAGACGGGGAGAGAGAGAGAGAGAGAGAGAGAGGAAGGAGTTGATGCGGTGCAGTCGGTGGTGCGGGAGATATATATATATATACATATATATATATAGGAGGAGGAGGGGATGACATGATGACGACATGATGGGGTTGTTTATGGCGGGAAAGTCCATTCGATTTGGATGGGTTGAAGAAAAGTGTTGCCATTTTGAGCTGGTTGTGTCGACATTCTCTCTTTGTGGGCTGCGCTAGATTCTAGATTCCATAAATTTTGCCAAATCACCGTCTCATGAATGGAACCTGATTCCCTTGACAAAACATAATACATACGATTTTGGTGATAATAAAATAATACTTTCCACACATGATTATTTCAATTCATATTCTGGGGAGGTACAAATAGGGGTGAACATTGAGGTGCTCCGAAAGAAAAAATTGATTTTCAAATTCGAATTACATGAATCCGAAATAGAAAAAAAAAGCCCAAACTGAACTCAAATTAAACTAAAATTTGAACCCAAATTACCAAAATTACTCGAAGTAAATCCAAATTACATATATATAAAATGACGTTGTTTCTTATATATATATATATATAATATAAAACGATTTCGTTTCATTATTCGGGTAATTATCTGAATTACTTGAATCCGAACTTCAATTATCCGAATTAAAAAAAAAAAACCGAACCTGAACCTTAATTTCGAAAAATTCAAGTTGAAAATCCCATTTTCGAGTTTGGAAACCTAAATTTTGCTATCATTTGCTATTTAGAACTAAATAAATTGAAATTTTCTTAGTTAAAAACAGCTTAATTACTTGCTAAATATCCGCATCCAAACAAATAAATACAATGTATATCTCTCTGTCTCTATAATTGCATATGCAACGAAGAAGAGAAGAGGGAGATGAGACGCAAGTGAGTGAGATGGAATCCATGAGACTTTCTCTGTCATCATCACTATCTTCTTCCATTTCCATCTTTAAACCCAGAAATTTCTCCATCTCTGCCTCTGCCACGCCTCATCCCCATCCACCCATCAATCATCCCTCTTTTCAGGTTCACAATCACTATATATATATATATATATATATATATGTGTATGTCTTTGTTGGGTTTTATTTATAGTCTTGGCAAATTGGAATTTAGGAATTTTAATTGAATAATGATTTGCATACATACAGGGGTTGCAGGTTATAAGCTCTGGTTTATCTGTTTTTCTGCTTAAAAGTTGGAGAGTAATTTTTGGTTGTTTAGCTTTTAAGCTGAGCTTTTTTGTTTTTTTTACCTTAATAAGCTTGTAGTTTTTTTTTTTCTTTAGACGAGAAATTTAAAGCTGCAATGAAACAAACCCATATTAATGTGAACATACTTGTATGTACAGAATAACATCCATTGATGGTTAGATTTCTTGGTTTCCTTCTTGGTTTACACGGCATCTGACATAGTTGTCCCATGTACAGCTTCTCCTGAAACTGAAATTGATATTGATGGTAATTAAAACTTTAAATTGAGTTTCTATAAGTTAGAGTTATGCATACCTTCATTGCAACTTATGGGTTATGGGTTCGTCTCATTGGAAATCACCTCTCTGGAAATAGAGGTAAGGTTGCTTACGCAATACCCTCTCAGATCCCATAATGTGGGAGTTTTATCCACTGGGCTATCCGTATATATATATATATATATATATATATAATTTGATTTCTATGCAATCATGTATTGTCGTACATGATTAATCAACTAGATAAATTTTAAAATTACAGCTAAGTAACAAGAATTACGGGGAAAAGTGAGGGGATTAAATTGTTTCTAGAAGTTGCTTTGTAATAGCCTCACTCTTGTTTTATAGTGCGTGATGCAGTTCTTATAACTTCATTCAACATAGTGTTATAAGTTTTAAATGTTTGAAAGATTTAAGTGTTGAAACGTTTGAAGTTCTTCAAGTGTTACCCTCTCATATTTGGAGAAAATTTTGAGTATTAAATCCTGCACTCACACTGAGATGTGGATCCCACGTGCATTCAATTGCGCTAAAGTAGTCTCATCCCATTCAAACATTAACGTAGAAAGATTTAATTTTAAAGCACAAGTCGATGATTACATTTGTAATGTTTCCAATCCTAAAAACTAAAATAATCACATGTTTTGAATGGATGTATGTGAAGTTTGCTTCCGCTTATCTTTTTCTTATCATGCCGAGTAATTAAATTGTTTGCTTTTTTGGTTCTTTGCAGAATGGTGAATCATTCTTCAGGAGTGTTTTGTCAAGTATGGAATCAGTTTACTTGAACAGGAACCCAACCGCTAAAGCAGTGTTGGAGCGTGTTCATTCGGTCGACAATGGCCCCATATGCTACGATCATCTCGCGTTTAGGACTTTTGGGGTATTGATATGAAACAATTCTTACATAGGCTACTTCGTGTACACTGTACACCAGACCAGACCAACTAAATCATCCACTTAAATAGAAATTTAAAATATTTAGCATGTGTTTGGTGCTTAAATGTTGAATCCTGATTGGCCTGATCTAGCGACTTTGTGGTACAAGAAATTTTTCAATGAGCTCAAACTCACATGGTCCAATGCTTGCATTAAACGTTGGACTGTTAAGTATGGATGTGTGAACCACGTCCTATTGTGACTTGTGAGTGGGAAACTCAAGTTGTTTCCATTTTAATTCCCTCTGTAGTCTGTATTCGTTTCACAACAAAGATTGGAATCATATGCCAAAGACGATTCAATATTTTTTTTTTTGCATGCATAATTTTCTTCATTGATGTAGAAAATCAACTGTTAAATTTGACTACCCACTAATTGTTAGTGCTTTGCTTCACTTTCCTCTCCATCATCCTTTTTGAGACACTCTTACAATTCCTAAATTATGTTTTCATTTTACTTTTTCCATTGGGAAAGAAATACAGGGTGTTTTGCTGATTAGTACTTGTCTTTTGAGGTACTCATTTCATTTGGTCCATATATGTTTAGGTAAATGGATATGGAATTGATTCGATTTCAAACTTCTTTTCGGACTTTGACTATACTCAAAAAGACGAGTTGCGATTTCCGGCAAAGAAACTAAAGGCATTTTGGTTTTCTCCTTCGAGCCTCTCCGTGTCTGGTGCTGGCAGTGGAGTTAATGGGCCTTTGCCTAGAATATTTATATCCGAGCTTCTAGTGGATCAAATGAGCCCTCAAGCACAGGTGCGTTCTTAGTACAATAAAGAAATAATTGCCTTTAACAATTTTTTTAAACCCTATTTAGCACTTAAATTATTTCCTACCTGTAGAAAATAATTAGAAAGTACACGGAAGTATCCGGTGGTGGAAACAAGTATGCTGCTCTTGCTAGTGCTTTGGGATCATTAACTTGGGAAACACCTTCATATTCTGAATTTCAGGAATTAGCTAGGTAATTGACTTCTTTTCATGTAGTGCCTGTGCCATGATAATGGGAGTTCATTTATTTATTCTTTTATATCATTCTCGTTGTTATGGTTTTCTTGTGTCTGCTGAGCAGTATTGAAAACCTAGATGCAATCTTTTGATTGTTGTTATGCAATAAAGTATACGTAGTTGTATGCAGCAATGAGGGAAATCTGCAAATGTAGATATCAGCCATGTTCTGTAGAATATGTGTCGGTTGCACGTGTGTAGTAATAAGGCAGTTTGGGTAATGATTAAAAGCTTTATTAGGTCATAGGAGAAAAGAATATAAGGATGATTCAAGTTACTTAAAGAGATCAACAGTATAATGTCCTCTGCCCCATTTTGTGCTTGTTAATAAGTGATTCTTACACCAATTTGCTTCCTACTCTCTTTATGTTTCTCCAGGGAAAGCGAGTATGCTGCATGGACGCTTGTTAATGGTTATGCAGTAAATCATGTAACTATATCCACGCATCGCCTAAAATCTCATTTGAGAGGTATTAATTGCCTCAACCAATTCATCGAGGACAATGGGTTCAAGTTGAACTCCAAAGGGGGTGTTTTGAAGGGTATGTGGCCATTCCCATCATCTTTGAATTCATTTTTTGCTTCTCTTTACATATATATGTGATATAAATGTTTGTATGTGCTATGGTATGTGGATATTTTGAAATAAAATTAAACTAGAAATTTGTTTTTTGAAATTTTGGGTATCACCAAATAACAACTTTCCCTCTCAAACGAAAAAATGTTATGCCACTTAAACTGTCAAAAAAGGGTATGGCTAACATCAATAATGGAGGAGGAGCAATTTTTAGCCCTTTTTGACAAGCTAAGGGCCTATGTTTGTTGTATTGACTATGGCATGGGAAAATTTTGACATATTAATATTTCAGTAAGTTAATGGTGTTATACCCCATTTGATGGAGTTAAAATCGTGGATGGAGCAAAGTGGTACTTGGTAATAGTTACAAAACCAATAGTTTTTGATTCTCTTAATTTATATTCAAAAGGCTAGTGTAGAAAACTAACTCAGATTTGTTTTCTTAATTAGTGAGCCCGGATGGCCTTCTGCTACAAAGTTCCACTGTTGCAGATTCAGTTGCTTTCTCTTTTTCTGATGGCGTAACGGAATCTGTACCTTGTTCGTACATTGAGTTTGCTGAACGTCTTGTTCTTCCTCAATTTAAGAACTTGCCAGAAGAAGAGGTTAGTGGGTTGTTAATTGATTTCTTAATTGATAGTTTAGAATGATTTGAATGTTATTATTTCTTGTTTTCTACTTGAAAGCATGCTGTTATCCAACATTGCCTCTTCAAATAAAAATCCAAAGACCTAAAGAATTTGGAAGCTACAACCAAATGCTTTTGAAAACAAACATCACTTTGGAAACTAATCGGAGCAAGTTTGCAGAGATTCTTAGTTGAATTGAAACAAGAAGATCCAAATAGAAACCCTGTTTACAGAAACAATCCAATAGATTTTTCATATGAAACAACTCATGTAAGTGTTAAAAATAAGTTTTTAAGAGCCTTTAATGAACCCTCAAAGCTGAAGGCATTCAACTTGACCGAGAATGACCTACACAAAAATTTTCATAAGTAGATGACAATGCCATCAGCATTGTGGTTTACAGAGCGGTTGGCTCTGTAGTTATGCCACATCATCACAGCCGGTGCCATGGGCACAACTACCGTAGGGTTGTGGGCGCCTTTGAGTGTGAACAGCACCCCTCATGTGAAGGGATACCCATAGCTTTTGTATAGTATCTACAATATTTGCCATCAAAATACTTCCTCTGTTTTGGGTTTCTTCTCATTGGTGTTTTTTTTTTGTTTAAATCTTTCGGGTATTCGTGATTGGCCTCCTTTTTTTTAGCTCAAGGAGTTCCACAGGCGAGATGGATTTGAGGTTGGAAATGCTGATAAGATCTTTGAGAGCACATCAAAGGACCAGCTAACTCGAATATCGGGTTAGAGATAGCATGACAAGTTTATATATGAGCCCAAAGCACCCATGACAAGTTGTGATCTTCAATGTTGCCAAACTTTGTACTGTGTACAATAATTGTGCAAAAAGTTGTAAAGACCAATATTTCCTTGGGCAAAATAAGTGAACAAGATGAAGTATGAGCCCTTTCTATTTCACTTCAGTGGATTAAATATACCGAGTCGAATTATTCATCAAATTAAACCATACAAAACTAGTCCAATTTCTGAAACAGAATTGACCGATGCTTTTTTTTCCCCTCAAAATTGCAAATGGATAGGGTCAAATAGTTGCTGTAGAGTGTTACAGCCACATCCATAGTTATAAAATAACCCACTAAAATGCTGTGCGAGTATATTTTGGTGTAAAAATCATGCATAAAAAGTAGCATGTTATCCACAATTCGGAATCAGTTGCTATGAAATGAACTGTAATATAGCTGTTGATGCTGCTAATTACATGGTTTTTCTATCCATTACATGTGTATCCGTATCATCAATTTCGACATAAATCAAACAATACACTGGTCAACATGGGATTCGCCGAACACAGAATCACCGTATACTTGTACCATGATGAAAAAGTGTTTCGAGTATTCTTTTTAAGGTGCAAGAAAATAAAACAAAATCTAAAGTGGCAGCATTGCACTTGGAGCTTCAGCATTTGTAGTCATATCATAGCTCCCCACATTTACAGGACAATTTATTAGTGTTTTGCAATTTGATAGAGGAGAAATGAAATATTTCCCAATGGAGGCTACATCATAATAAGCATAAAAATGACGCGGCCCGGTGCTATTAGGTCTATTAAAAATTTACGAGTGACCATAGCGTTGCTCCGCCCTACCAACTGGTGTATGAAACTCTATACCGATGGTGGATGAAACTTGGGTCAAGGTAATATTTTCTTTAATCTTAACCTATACCCATCTCTTGAAGAAATGGATATAAACAATGAATATCAATGTAGATGAAAGAGAAAACAGGTAATACTCAAAATCAATGAACATCAAGTTTTAGAACACCTCAAGAATGATTCTTACAATTTTCCCCATCTCAGGGACTTTTTAACATTCCGAAGGATGCTCCACATAAAAGTCGAAACAAAGAATAAACCAACACCAGTGATGATAGCGCACTTGAGCCCGAGGTTTACGAGCAAGTTAACCAGGAGACCAGCCAGAACAACCCCACAGAAATTTGCTGACATGGCATGCCAGAAAGGCATGTCGAGGACCGAAGCCACGATGGCTCCGGTCCATGCCCCGGTTCCCGGGAAAGGAACGGCCACAAAGAGCATGAGGCCAAGCCATTGGAACTCCTCGATGGGGCCCGCTTTTTCCTTGGCCCTCTTGAATAACAAGTCAAGCATATGAGAAGCATATCGGTTTTTCCCAGCGAGGAATGTTGCGAATTTCTTCAGATAGAGTACGATAAAAGGTACTGGGACCATGTTCCTGCAATTAATTTTATTTAAAACTTTTTCCGAAAAGGGAAAACACAGACACAAGTGATTACTGAAGGCACAAATTGCTTAGGAAAGAAAGGCAAACATATCTTCAATTCAAGAGATCAAGCGAAAATGGGGCATTTTATATCAAAATACGGCCTTCTTGAAAGTATGAAAAACAACTGAATCAAGTCATCAGTATTAAAAGTTTTCACTATAAACCCTGGCAAATGATACAACTAGCATATGAAAATTCAAGTATGTGATATGTTATAAGTACCCTTTCAAAATCCAAGTATGTGATCCTGTAGCTCTTGGGTTCCCAATAAGTATATAAACATAAGTTATCACGAAAACACCTCCATTTAACCTCTCGCTAAGACAACCAAAGATATATGACGACAACTACCATGATTACAAATGATTATCTATCAGATGAGCATTAGATAATTAGGCACAGCTATGCTTTAAGCAAATTGGAAATCCAGATTAGCCTAAACTTCACTACCAAAGCGCCATGCATAATGAAATGGATAGGCTAGAATAAACAAAGAAAAAACGGGACAATGTGATTAGTGTCATACCAGTGACATCAAAGATTTGTCTGGAAACACTTCGATTATTTAAAACTATGAGGATTTTGGGAGTTGACAGGTCTTTTGTTAGTCGTTAGCCTATGAGTTCAAATAAATTTGTATCACAACCGGCACTTCAGAAGCTTGAACACCATACATGAGAAAACTACCACACAACCATGATTTGAAATCCTCACATCATGCACATGTACAACTCTTCTGCAGATGTCTCGGTATCGTAAAACTTTGCCATGCTTCAAGATTGAATAGAATTGCCTTAAACTTAGCTAGGGGTGGGCAAAACCGAACCGGAACCGGTTTTCAAACCGAACCGAAACCGTTCGGTTTTGGTTTTGGGATTAACGGTTCGGTTTAGTTTAAAAGTTTGAAAAATTTTCGGTTTTCTGGTTCGATTTCGGTTCGGTTTGTACTAGTATTCGGTTCGGGTTCGGTTAAAAAAAAAATGATCCAGTTTGTCCGTTTCAACGCTAACTGGTTCGGTTCGTAACTGATTAAACCAATTGAATACCCCAGTGGACATTGATTTGGTGAACCAACTTACCGGTTCGGTTCTAAATTTTGAAAACGGTTCGGTTCGGTTCGGTTTTTACAATTAAATATTTTCGGTTTGTTCGGTTTTCGGTTCGGTGTTGGTTCAGTTTGTACTAGCATGCGTTTCGGTTTCAGTTCAAGAAAAAATAGTCCGGTTTGTTCGGTTCAATACTAACTGGTTCGGTTAAACCGATTGAACACCCCTAAACTTAGCAGCCAACCGTGATCATTCACTGTGTCACTATTTAGATATAGGCATATAGCTAGTTGGTATCATCCAAATAACATTTGATTTCTCGCTAAAACTGAGTGATTCAACGAAAAATTCATTTCGTGTTCGTTTCCATTTTTTCCCACATGTTATTCTGTTCTTGA
>MKEJ01066129.1:0-15171 GCA_001753735.1 Embelia ribes
ATGCTCAAATGCAATTTTCGACCACAATTCAAAATTCACAACTGAGCAAAAATTGAAAAATCCGGTCAACCTAGCTCTAATACCACTTGTTGGGGGTGTAAAAAATAAACTGAGTAAAATAAATGAATACCAATATTAACGTGGTTCGGCGAATAATGACTACGTCCACGAAGAAGAACTAAAATTTTATTAAAATCACTCAAAGAGGGGTACAAAATTCTCACACAATTTTATCACTCACCTCACAAATCTCACTTTTGGTGTAACTCATATGCAATCTGTGATGCCACTCACATTGCGCATTTGGTGCACACTCACACTGCACACATTCGTTGCCTCTCATTGTACTTACTACCATATGGAGACACACTTATGTCACACAGATTGCACTTAAACTTGCTACCTTTTATACACCTAAAAAAAATATGAATCATGCTTCATTGTGCCACGTGAAATCATGAGTTATATTAGATGGAAATTTATGGCACACTGGCCCATCACTCAACATAACATCTTATTATAATTTATTGAAATTTTAAGATTTGGATAATTATGACAATGCAAGTTTAGTATAAAATTTTTGAAATATACCTTCAACTCTCCCGTAATCTTTTTACGGGATTCTAATTCAACCATGGAGCATGGTAGGTATAACAATTGTTGATTGATGCAAAGGCCAATTATATACCCTACTTTTTTTTTTTACCTTATTTTACTTATTTTTTCTTAAAATTATAACATGTAATGCTTGGTAAAATTTAAAACACTTGCTTTAAATAAACTACTTCTATTTTTCTATATATGCTTTTAGAAATAATCTTTAGGTGCTTTCAAATGACTAGTTTGGGATTACTTTTTGTTAGGTACTTATAATTTTTTTCTTTTTTGGGAATTGTAGCATGAGATGTTTGATAAACGTTGAAACACTTACTTTTAACAATATACTTATATTTTCTTAAGTGTGCTTTTGGAAATAATTTTAAAGGTGTTTTAAAAAATTGTTTATGTTTTTTCTTTCATTAATTACCAATAACCTTAATTATATTTATTATATTCTTATACATGCATACTTTTGTTTTTTTACAATAAAAGCATCACTTTATCAAATACTACACTCTTAATCACAAAAAATTAGTATTATACCCTACTTTAGAATTAACTATCAAAAGCAATTTTAAGAAAATAAAATTTAAAAAGCATTAATATTCCAAAATTGCTTTTGCTTTTCTTATGTTAATTACCTAAATAACTTTAATTATAGTTATTATATTTCTTATAAATACTTATTTTCATCTCTTTATAATAAAAAACACGTAAAAACAGTTTTGAAGATCACCCGCATTTCTGAACTAAGCCATATTCACCTATTTTTCTCCAAATTCGAGTGCAACCTAATAATCTAGCTGGGGCTAATGTGCAAATTAGATGTTATATTAAATATATTGCAATTCAACAACAGCTAGCTGAGCTCATGGCCTGATCCTTTAATAATTCAACCCATAAAGACGGCGGGGTGAAAGTGCAATAAATAAAAAGGCTAAGGGACTACAATAAATTTCAGCTTCCGCGCCTTCAAATACACTTTGTGGTACTAGATAGATTTGATAGATCAAATTTAATTATATCTTTTAATTAGATATTAAATAGTTCTCAACGATGGACCGAATTTTGAATTTTGTCATATTATTGAAGCCCCCCTTCTTCCGTTATTGTTTTAAAAAAAAAAATACACCTCTCAATACAACAATTTTTTTTCCATTGCAATATATAGGAATTAAGGTGATTTCAAAGACAAATTATTATAAACTGAGAACAAATTTCTACTAGTATTTTTTTTAATCTAAAAATAGTTATAATTAATTTTTTCAATTTAAAATAATTTATTCTTAAATCCTGGTAATTTTGTACAAAAAAATTTCTTGTACAACTTCTAGGAAAATGATTCTTATTTACAAGGCTTGTTGGGTAGTTAAGTATCACAAGTAAAAGCTTTAGTTACTTATTCTACTGAATAAAATGCTGTCTTCAAGTAGCTTATAGAAGTTCAACTTAATTATTTATAATAACAAGATCTCAATGATTCCCTTTACTTGTTTTGCAATTTACCTTTCAATAAGCAAATAACACACAAATATATCCAAATATTCTTTTTATCTTTTAGTCTCCTAGTAAGTATACTTTGCCACTTTCATTAAATAAGTATATTAGTCTTTATTTTTGCTTTTTCATTCCATAAAATGGATAATCATCAAATTTATCCAATTCTGCCAAGGCGGCCGCCGCTTGGTTTTTCACGTAAACTGTGCAAGAGAGGAAAAAAAAAAAATTGACTAAAAGCAACAATCTCCCGATTAAGATTTTAATAAAAGCTTTGCAATTAGTTCCGCAGCTTTGGTTGAAATTTTGAGTTCGAATTTGAATGGATACAACTTTTTTAATAAAGATTCTTTTATAGCACCTAACCGTACCTCGAATGATTAATCATGAGAATACCTTAAAAGAAAGAAAAAAAACTTTGCAACCAAATATTCAAATATTTTAATAAAAAATAAAAATTTAAACTAAAAAAATGTAATCAAACCAAACGCTACTCTACACCACCTCCTTAAAACTATAACTTTAGTAGATGTCCAATATTATTATTGCTTTTAAATATACTTGTAGCATCTTATATCATGTTATTTTTTCTGATATATATCAGCGCATTGTCATAATTTTTTGTTTAATAAAGCGCATAGACTGTTTCAATCAAACCCACGGGTATTGAAAATATGTACAGGAATTGGATAATAATTTATATACGAAAACAAACACCGACTGAGAGCAAAAAGACAAGTGAAATAAGCAACTATATATCTCACACACCAGTATATAAACACATATAGCTTCATCTCATTTCTTCCCATAACCTTGACAGAAGAGATTTGAGCTCAAATTTAGCACTTTTTACCAAGTCACTATTTGTATTATTACCTTTGGTTAGATCAAAGTCAGTTTGATACACAATAATGTGTATAACAGTGTTTGCTTGGCAAGCTCATCCCCTCTTCCCATTCATCCTCTTGCTCAACCGTGACGAATACCATAACAGGCAAGTCTTCGTGTTATCAAGATGTCTAAAAAGCGAACATAACACGGTTCTTATTGTTAAACAGTTACTATGTTCATACATAAATATTTTGAAAACACTTTTTGTAAGGCCTTCACACAATGTGCTCAAAACAGAAAAAGGAAAAGCAAAGACACTCTTGGCTGTTTTACCATCTCATTTTTATCATCTTAATACTGTTATCACTTGGTGACATATGCTTTTTGATGAACTCTCAAAAGTCTGGTTAAAATGGGAAAGGAAATATCGTTGAGAATTCTGGAACCACCAAACAACTCTTACTTGTTATTAATTGCTTATTTTAATCTTATTTTTACTTCAAGGCCGACAAAGCCAGTTGGGTGGTGGGAGGGTGGGGAAATACTAGGAGGGAGAGATGAGGTTGCGGGCGGGACATGGATGGCTTGTTCAAGAGACGGGAGAGTGGCTTTTATCACCAATGTGCTGGAGCTTCATACTTCTCCCGAGGCAAAAAGCAGAGGAGACATCCCTGTTCGTTTCTTAAAGGTCAGCCCCATGACCCCCCTTCAATTTTACATTTTCATAAATTTTAACAATGTGGTTTTAGTTATGAAAGGAATTTATATAGTGCAAACCACTTAAACCAACACAAACGAGCTTATAAACTCCATTTGCTGAGATTACTTATCCGGTCTAAACTAGTAACCTGGTAGAATATGAATGAAACAATAATTCCATTGGCCCTCACGACTAGTACTTCAACCCTTTCCTAAACAAATAAGTGGGAGGGTAAAAAATTCTCAGAAAAAGCCAAAAGGAAAATGTGACAGCATTGAGAAACACATGCCCCGTTAAACATTAGTTTTCTCCTTTTCCAACAAGCAAAAGAGGAAGGGGCTAAATAAAGTTATCAGTATAGTACTTACCTAGTCTTGGTATTGACTTTGCTTGTTTGTGTGATTAAAAGAGCAACAAGAGCCCACTAGAATTTGCCGAGGAAGTGGGCAAAGAAGCTTATCAGTACAATGGGTTCAATCTGATAGTGGCCGATTTTTTGACGAAGACCATGGTTTATCTCTCCAACAGGCCCAAGGGGGAGCCTGTCCTTATTCAAGAAGTCCCTTTTGGTATTCATGTGCTCACAAATGCAAAGCTCAACTCCCCTTGGCCGAAGGTAACTTCATATACATAATAATGATTATGAAATTCGTATTAATTTCCCTGCCAAAGAAGGCATAGCGATCTCATGATAACATGCTACATTGCCATTGACTTAAGAATATGATGGTACATAGAGATATACTATATCTGTGATCATACTTTAGATTCCTTGCTGGGTTTGGGAAATTGCAAGAGAATTTCTTCATTTGATTCATGCAGGCACAGCGTTTGGGCAAAAATTTCAAAGAGCTGTTAGGGGAATATGCTAAAGATGAAATACCAATGCATGAAATGGTGGAAAAACTAATGAAAGACACAGTAAGAGCTGAAGAAAGCGAGTTACCTCAGATATGCTCAGCAGATTGGGAATTAAGTCTAAGCCCCATTTTTGTAGAGGTTGACACACCACTGGTACGTCCGATTTACGATATTAGTATGTCAATTAATCTACCAAAGCCACAGATGGTCAAGCTTAAGTGGAAATCGAGCTACACTAAGGCAAACAGTTACCATCTTCAGACGTACTTAAAAACCAAAACAAAATAAAACAGTTAGATGCTGTTGATCATAGTTTATAGTGGAACTTATCAATATCCAATATACATGAAAATGACCATAAATGAATGAAGTCAAACAGCATAGGCATTAAGTTCAGTTCCAATTTCACAAGCATTCAAGCTCAAATTCAACAAGTCGACAAAGCCATTAATCAAGCTTTTCTTAGGCCCAATTTGAGTTAATCAAGAATAATTGCAACGAGCTTGATTCTAGTCCTTTAGAAAATTATTAAAGTTATGCATAATTGATGCACTATGTAAAAAATTAGATAATTGTTTTGGGACCAGTTATTGATTCCTTTAGAAGTACTTAAAGACAACTATTAGCAAGACCTATATGCAACTAAATATTTACCTCTACGGAACAGGGAATATATGGGACTCGGAGCAGTATCGGATTGACAATTACAGCAGGAGGGGAAGTGAATTTCTATGAGATTTATTTGGATAGTGGAAAATGGAAGGAGCAGACAATCAAGTACCAGATTAAGAGGCCAAAACTGAACAAGACTAAATGCCAATGACCATGGAGATGAGAAAAATTAACACAAAAAATGCTACTCCTTTCAGTCCGCAACTTGTAGATTTTTGTAATGTAATGCAATAAAAGCTCATCTTGTAGTGAGCATCATGACAGTTATCAACATTCCCAGTTCAGTTGATTGGCAAATACGAGGTCGCGTGCACGAAACATAGACACTTTCTCTTCGATGAAATTTATAGCAGGTAATGTGAGTCATGTTTTGTGACTCATTGTAAAACAATTTACTAAATATGTTGGTTCAATATTACTAAAAGTTACAATATTATGTTGTTCAGGTTGCATTTTAAAAAAGGTACAAACGCCCTAAGGTTGATCTACTTTATGCACACACATATATATACAATAGTGTGTACATGATATTCTCATCTTTCAAGATAATGTTCTGATATGTATCATCAAAGAATACAGAAAACAATATAATCACTCAACCGACAGACACATCAAGAAGAAATCAATTAGATCATATGCACCCATCAGCACTCAGTACAAATTAGTTGCATTTCCCTTAAACATGGTTTACATAATATTAACTCGGAACATGCCAAATCTTTTACTCCACTCAGTCCATAACTCATAGATTTTTGTAATGTGATGCAATAAAAGCTCACCTCTTAGTGAGCATCATGAGAGGTATCGAAATTCCCAATCCAGTAGATTGGTAAAATATGAGATCACGTGCACGATGGGTGCTGAAAGCCTGAAATGTTGACACTTTCTCTTCGATAAAATTTATAGCAGGTAATTTGAGTCATGTCTATTAACTCGCAAAACAATTAACCAAATATGTTGGTTCAATATTACTAAAAGCTATCATATTATTTTGCTCAGGTTGCATTTTAAGGAAGGCATGAACACACTAATGTTGCATCTACTTCGTGCACAAATGCATGTAAATAGCATATATACATGATATTCTCGTCTTTCAAGATAATCTGCTGATATGTGTCATCCAAAAATACAGCAAACAATCCAATCACTTACCTGACACATCGAGGATAAATCAATTATATCATATGCACCCATCAGCCCTTGTACTTACTAGTTGCATTGCCCTTAAATATGGTTTATATGATATTAACTCGGAACATGTCCAATTTTTTATTTAACATATCATTAATGGATCACCCACAAAGTTGCATAAGCATAGCTAAAGCAGACCAAAATTCCAACAGAATACGCAAGACAAGTGCATCAGTGTTGAAATTTTGTCAACAGTACTCACCTGAGAGTTCAGAGATCAAGTGTAAAACATCATTTGCAATGTCTTTGCAGCAAAAGAAACAATGACTTGCACTTTTACTATTCATGTTACGTACGAAAACAGGAAAAAAAAAAAAAGAAAAAAAAAGCGAATAGAACACAGAATCTCTATAGCAAGTGAAAATAACTAATCCGAGTTTACACTGGTATACAATATGCTTATTTTTATAAGTTAAAATTTGTATTATAAACCAAAACATGACAAATTATAGCGCTATTTACCTAGACACATTCAAGATTAATACACAACATGTTGCTCCATGAGGAACTAAATCCCGATAAAAGAGGCGGAGCCAGGAATTGGAAGTAAGGGGGTTGAATGTGATGAAAACTTATAACAGAGGGCTAAACCTCGGTTACACAGAATCTAAAGCCACATAAAAAATAATACTAATATATATGATGTCCATTCGATTTTTTAAAATAATAAGCATTATTACCTCCACTGTCCTTAAATAGCTCTGTAACCTAACCAAAATAAGTTTATAATCATCTAAAACCAATATAATCCGTGTATTGGTTTGGTTGCAATTTTTAAGTAAATAACTCAACTTATTTCTGAATAAAAAAAATATTTTATGTATTTATCTTAAAATTTCTGGCTTATTAATGTTAAAATAACAAATAAAATCAGCTTATAAGCTGAACAATCAAACAATGTCCAATTTTCAAGAAAAAAATTGATAAACTGTAACTCTTAAGCTGCACCAAACAAGCCATGGAGTAAGACCAAATTCCAATAAACAAATAGAGCATGAGCATCAGTGTCGAATTATATTCAATATTTCCGAGGAAATGTTTACCATTATTGATCGAACACGATCGTAAACAACAGAGCAACAATTGATCGGATACAGAATTGCTTAGTAAATTAAGATCGAGATCAGCTAATTGTGATATACTCAATTCACTCGCGACCAACACTAAATTATTGAGAAAAAATTTTAAAATAAAGGAAGAGAGAGAGAGAGAGAGAGATGAAGCGGCGAGGAAATTTTGACGAGGCGGAAAATAACGAGGAAGAGACGACATCCGACGTCGTTTTTGGCGGGATGTGAAAGTGAAACTGCCTCAAATTTGGGCACTGGGCTCGGTTGGGCCGTGTACCCCTTTGTTGGGCCTTCCGCTAAATCTACTTATGAAAAAAGTAGTAAATTCTAAATAAAATAAAATAAAAATTGTTGAAGCATTAATTTTGTATACATTGATACTAAATTGTTCTTAAAAAAATATATTTTGTTAACTTCCATATGTGGAGCCATTACAAAAATATATGTGTACTTCAATCTAATTCCGCTGATGCTTAAATATTCATATATCATTCGGTGTTAATATTAAATTAATAATGTGATGGGGAAATTTTTGTAACAACATTTTGTGTTACACTTAAACCTGACATGAAAGATCAACTTGCCGCGGCAAGAATATGTTCCGATGTTTTTTGTATAGAATCACTTGCATAGCGCTTATTGGGAAACAAAAAAGAAAATTATAAATCTTGTGTACTTGAAATGGAGTGCATCACCTTATTTATAGACCAAGACAAGTGCTTGAGATAACAATTATTTGTGTCTTGTCATAATGCATGACAATTTTAGATTAAGCCTTTGCATCATTCCGACAATGACATTGTTAGCACAGTTGTGATGCATGCATAGTGGCATGTTTTGAGCAATGACCTGAGACTACTTATAGGATTGTGTTATGTGGTTGTAAATGCCCCCAATCAAGAAATACGTACTAAACAATGATAAAACAGAGATCTGGAGGATGTGAAATAGATTCCCAAACATAAACTTTTAAAACAAAGCCAAGTTAACCCAAATAGATTTAAAAAACCCACTAATTATCTTATATCCAATAAATGATTGTATCAACGCCTTGACGATAGATATTATTGCACTAAGTTGTCTATTTCAAGTTCGTGCATTGTACACACAATGATTGACGCTGGGCCTAAGCAAAATACCAATTAACCATTCTACGATTGTTTTGTACACCCACAAAGCTAAATATTATTGATAAAATCTATGCTTGTCAAATTGATCTGCTATTGAATTGTTTATCGAACCGACGTGTACCATTCTCATAGGGTAACAAGTGTGTATCAAATTGTTGTCTTGCATATTTGATAAAAAAGAGTGATTATATTGAGTTCACTTTGTTTGTTTCCAGAACCATATTTTTGTTTTGAATTTTATTTTTATGGTATATCACATATGGTCGATTTTAGCAAAGTCAAATGTATTCGATTTTGGTGAAATATAAGTTTAGGATCGATTTTATAGGAGTTGAATATTTTCACAATATTCAATTTCATCAAAATTGATACTCGTTATTCCTATATAATGTGACAAAAATATAATACCGGTAGCAAATAATAATGTTCAACTATAATCACCTTTGATAAATGATGACTTAGTGTAATGCAAAATTAGACGTAGTATTTGAATTTGGAAATGGACAAATAATTGGGGAATTTGGAAATGGACAAATAATTGGGGAAGTGAGATTGGTGAAAATTTTC
The DNA here is from genome assembly GCA_001753735.1 of Embelia ribes. Classification (NCBI taxonomy): domain Eukaryota; kingdom Viridiplantae; phylum Streptophyta; class Magnoliopsida; order Ericales; family Primulaceae; genus Embelia; species Embelia ribes. Next base: position 9,120 of record MKEJ01066129.1, read on the forward strand.
ATCTGTGAAAAATCACAAATTCGGCAATCTGAATAGGGTCAAAATTTCCTTTCGCGGCGCAGTTTCAACTTTCCCCCCAATTCTTACATATTTCGCCTCTCTCTCCTTCTCTCTCTCTCTCTCTCTCCACAGTCTAGCCCTAGCCGAGCCAAGGTTCGTCGATTAACTATATCTCTGTATTCGATTCATCAAGAAATCAATGTCAATGGCTGATTCAACTCTACGATTGCGGGTGTCTAGCCATGAAAGGAGGCAAATCAAAGGCCGCTGATTCTAAGTCCACCGAGTACGTGCCTCTCTCTCTCTCTCTCTCTATATATATATATATATATATATATATATTTATATATACATATGTATATTTAATTTGTATGTTTACTGGATGATACGTATAGATTTATGTTTAGCTCTGTAAATTCAGTTATTTCTCCGGAGATTACTATATTTTGATGTGAAAATTTATAAAAATTACTGAAATATTTACCTCGCGGATCATAAAATTGCTCGTGTGATTATGTTTTTATGCATTTTTCTGATTATATATTTGGTCAACTTCCTAAGGCTTCTCGTGAAAATCTATCCTAACCAATGATTTGTAGACCTGGAAGCGTATATATTTAACTCTGTATATTTAGTTCTTTCTTGTTTTGAATAATAAAATCAAAACAAGTTTACCAGTGATGTTATTTGATCTATGTTTAACTCCATCGATTGGTTGTCACGTTGGTGATGACTTTGTTTTGAATTTATCATGATTTGTGAATCTAAGGCGTTGTTTGCTTTCATAAAGTATATTTGAATTACTGATCTACTTGACTACCAGATTGTATAGCCTTGCTCAAGTGATTCCGTTTTAATTTGACTCTCTCTCTCTCTCTCTTTTAATGTATTTCATGTCAATATTTGTTGACTGCCTAAGCCTCGATATGAAAATCTACAATAACTAGTAAATTACAGGGCTGGTTAATTATTTATTTAACCATGTGGATTCAGTTCTTACTTCAGCAATTACTGTGTTTTGTTTTTATCATGTATTGTTGTCTATATTTTGATTAAGAGTGTAAGATTTGTGGTGAAAATCTGTATGTACTGATGATATATTACCTGGGAATTGTACCATTGTTCAAGTGATGTTTTGATTTGATTATGGCACAATGCTTTTATGCATCATATATCTGCTATTTTACTGGTTTATTGTTGCTATGAAAATCTATAATAAGGAATGATAAAACTGGCTGGTTGTTATCTTATTTAAGTGATTATGTTTTGATTTTATGATGTTTTGTCAAATCCGTAGTCTTGTTGGTAACGGCCTTCAATTTGCTGATAAAATCTATATGAATTACTGATATATTTGACTGGCAGATTATGTATTTGCCTAATTGATTTTGTTTTTATTTATTTTCTGGTAATGTTTGGTTGACTGCCTTAGTGGTTGATATGAAAATTGATGATACTGGCGAATCTTGTTCTTGCTCAAGTGATTCCAATTTCATGTAGTTTCTGTCAGTATATGGTTGACTGCCCAAGGCTTGCAATGAAAATTAATAATAATTAATATATAGTTTATATGACTGGTTGGTCATGTTCCTATTTAAGCTTGCTGTGAAAATCACTAATAATAAAATGTTTTATAATAATGTTTGATTATAATTTAGGCATGCTGTGAAGAAAAGAGTAAAGTTGAGCAAGAAATCAAAGGACCCCAACAAGTCCAAGAGGCCTCCCAGTGCCGCTGTTGTCTTCATGTACGTGTCAGAGATGCATAAACATTTTTTTATGATTCATGATCTGTAAAACAACAACTTATTTCCTATATGCACTAGAAATAACAATGCCTTCAATGTTGTATTATATACTGATTTGGAGTTTTGCTAGCACATGTAAGATTTGTCTTGGATTATATCTTGTTCAGGGTAGGATTAAGGAAGCAGTATAAGGAGAGTTATCCTAAGAACAAATCATGGCTGTTGTAAGTAATTTCATAAGTTCCACAGTTATGTAGAACATCTTGTTGCAAACTTTTCACACATGCAGTACATCTATTTGATTTATATGGCTTAATTTATACCAAATTAGGTTGGGAATGTGGGTGGAGACAAATGGAAGTCAATGTCTAATACTCTAAGTAATCACAATCAAGTCAGAAGCAACTTTCATGTTATATATGCTGCAGGGAATATGGTTGCTTGAATTCCTTGTTCACTTTTCAATGACCAGTTTACTAAGTCAGACTGATTTTTACGTGCAGGAGAAAGCTCCGTCCTAGGAGCAGGCAGAGAAGCGCAAGAAAGAGTATGAAAAGACCAAGGCAGCCTACAACAAGAAGCAGGTAACTCAGAATATGCTTTTGACATTTGTCAACAATTTTGTGTGTTAACTAAAGTAATGATAATTGTGATGACTGTTATGGTTTAGGCTGAGGGCAATGGAGATGATGATGAGTCTGACAAGTCCAGGTCCGAGGTCAATGACTAGGATGATGAAGAAGAAGGCAAAGGAGAGGTACTGTATTAACTATTTCAAGGGGTTGTTATTTTTATAATTTTATTGGCCATTTACATGTACTTAACTTTTTTTTGCTTTTCATTTTGCAGGAGGAAGAGGATTAGACATTGAAGCTATTTGCTTAGCTATTTTAGTATTTCAGTAGTTATGTGTCATCCTTATTGGATTCTCTTTCGGTTTGATTTAATTGTACTTTATATTTCATTGTGGTTTCCAATTAGGAAATGACAATGAGTAGGGATTGGTGTAACTTCGCTTTCAACTATTGAACAAGTTATCCTTTATTTGTGTTTTCTTCTAGTGCATTATTGTGATTTTCTTATGATACATCAAGGTAGACAATCATAATTGCTGCTATCTCTGTGACTTTCCAAACTCTTATCTGCATGCTCACCAAATACTTTATGGTTCTCTTTGCAATAGCTACAAAGGCTTTACTGAATGTGTAGAATGCACATGTTGACTAATAATCATCAAGGATTTATGAAGGGCTGATCTGTACCGTTTAATTAATCCAAAATTAGTTTGGTATTAATCATTCTCACAGTGTTTCTGATTTCCTTACATAAATACCAGAAATATTTTTGCTATCATTTAGAATAGGATAAACGATACAGAAGAGCAAGATATGATGCTCTGAGCAGTGCCATTTTTGGTTTCTATGGCACCGAATGGACATGCTTAGTTTGATTATGGCTCAAATATTTAAGTTCAATTCAGAGCTCGATTCAAGAAATTGGTAGTCTGTGTACCCAATAACAGGATCAGGTTGGTAAAATGTACTCCGGTCGTATTTGTTCAGTGGCGCATCTAGTTCGAATCTTCTTGGCAAATCCGGGTTGGCCAGAAACCAGCGTCCAAACGCAACCAAATCAGCACCCCCTTGGCCGACAACTTTATTTCCATCATCTCTAGTGTACCCACCTGCAACAATGAAAGTATTCTCGAAAGCTCTCCTCATGGGTAAGAGGCTCTTCCTTGTCTCAATTTTCTCAAATTGGGTATGCATCCTTGGTTCTATCACATGTAGATATAGTATTTGATACTGGTTTAATGCTTTTGCCATGTGTAGGCCTAGAGCGTCTGGATTCGAGTCTCTGCAGTCATTGTAGTCTGCAAAAGGGGAAAGTCATATCCCAACTTTCTCAGGGCCAATCTCATCTGCAACTATTTTGACAACTTCTAGAGCAAAACGGCAACGATTCTCTAAGCTGCCTCCATATTCATCAGTCCTATCATTAACTTGGTTTTTCAAGAATTGATCAACCAGGTACCCATTGGCTCCATGAATCTCTACTCCATCAAAACCTGTTATTTTTTGAATTGTGATTTCCTTAAGTCATCTGTCTTGGCCTCCCTTGGCTCAGGGAGAGCATTCGGATAATTCGGGAAATATCTGACCCGAATTACCCAAAAAAAAAAACCCGAATTTCCCAAATCCGAATTACCCGAAATTAATTTTGAATTGCCCGAACCTGAATTACCCGAATTATAAATAAGAAATTTGAACCCGAACCGAACCAAATTTAAACTAAAACCTGAATCCAAATTATATACATAAAAGGACGTCGTTTTCTTATAATATATATATAATATAAAATAATATCGTTTCATTATTCTAGTATTTTGGGTAATTATCCGAATTATCCGAATCCGAATTCGAATCCGAATTACCTGAATTAGTCGAATGTTTGAAAAAATAAAATCCGAACCGAAACCCGAATCTAAATTTCAAACAATTCGTATTGGGTATCCAAATTTCGGATTGGATGCTCAAATTTTTGCTCTCTTCTACTAACTATATTTTACATTTTTTTGACTTTGTATTTTATTGGTTTATTTAATTTGGAAAATACAGACTGTGGCTTTGTGCAAGGCAGCTTTTAATGGCCTTTATACCCACCGGATTAGGTGGGATATTACTAATTTTTATCTGTGCCATATATACCGAATATAATATACCTATTATTAATGACGAAATAGTAAATCACTTATTTATCAACACTAATGACGAAATACTAAATTTTTAATTCATATAATTTATCACTAGTAATGGTTAGCTTTCCGCCACTTTACTGCAAATTTAGCCTTTATTAAAATTATAAAATAACCCTAACCGCTATGGCTCTATAAATGTGCCTCCTTTTTCTTCGTAGCTTTTCATCTACTTTTCTTTCCCTCTCTTCCAATTATATAATCGTTTCGTTTTATCTTAAAAATATATAAATATAATTTTTTTATTAAAGATAAAAAAATATACTTTTAATTAATTCTTATAATTATTATATGTGTATTAGGTAGAAATTAAAAAAATTTACTTTTTAGAATTGGGAATTATAAAAAATAATTAGTAATAAAGTAAATTATGAGAAAAATATACTTTTATGAAAAAAATAACAAAATATTTATTTTTGTAGAAGTATATTTTTGATATTTTTAAGTAAAAAAATTATATTTTTATTGATACAAATAAATAATATTTTTATTTTTTAAGTAATAAAAACATGATTATACCAAACAAGCCCAATGTCTATAGCCTTGCTTCACTTTCCTCTTTTCGTCTCCCTACTCTATAATGTCATAGGAGCAAAAATAGATCATGTTAAGTACCATCAAAAGGATGGACATAATTATAATTGATGTATGAAATTACATAAATCAAATACTCTGATAAGAGAAAAGAAAATAATAATTGGTAAACTGAAATAATCTAACAAACAAAAAACAAAGTACTATTATGAAATATATCAAAAACAAAATCTAATTTAATTGATCTCATATCTATTATAATACTTCTCCTCCATATGAATATGAAGGCTAACCGAAATATCCATTTTGGACATAAAAATCTTGAATCTTCAATTTTGTGGGTTTTAATTAGATGAGAACTCTACCTCCAAGTCAGAGAAAAAATTCTTTGTCGTATTCAATAAACGAGAATTCCCTCTCAAGTTAATAAAAATTTTAAAATTTATGATTTACAACGAATTATAGAGAATAAAGTAGAGAGAGAAGTGTTAATAACTAAAATAGAATATAAAATTAAATTTGAGAGAAAAATTATAAGAAAGAAAAACATTAAAGAAAAAAATTTCACTTGCAGTTGATCCAAGGGGAATAAATCAAATTTAAAAATTTATTATGCCTACATTAAGTTGAATTAGTAAATATTTTTAAAGAAGATAATAATTACGACTAAGGTCAACCAGTGATAAATAATAAAGATATAAAAACAAATTAGATGAAAAGAAAAAGAAGAAAGTAGGTGATGAAAAAAAAAAAAGAGCAAAATAATAATAATAATAACAGAAGAGAAGAGAGAAATTAGAAGAGAAAATTATAAGTAAAATTTGATAGCGGGCGATAGAATCCTTTCATATTCATCAATTCAAGTTAAAAAACAATCTATATCCAGGATTTTCAATTTTGAAGGAATTATATTTTTATGTGTTGGCTACTTTTAATCTCACTACAAGAAATCCAAAAAACCGAAACCGAAAATATGGTTTCTATTCGGTTGCAAAACGAATTTAGAGACCAATTA
>MKEJ01066136.1:0-13263 GCA_001753735.1 Embelia ribes
CTCTCCACCTCATCCAACGTCGATCGCGAACTGTACAACGATCTCGTCCAGATGGTCCCTCTCGTTCAGTCTCTCATTGTACTCTCCCACTCTCTCTCTCCCCCCACATATATATGTGTGTGTGCGTGTGTGTGTGAGTATCAGTCTCTTTGATTTCACTTGATTTGGTTTCCTTGCAGTTCGGTTGTTAACCGAGTCTTGGAATTCCGATTTCTTGAGTTGGAACGTGGACCGAGTCTAATATTTATTGCAGACAAATATTGCCACTCAAAGTAAAAATGAATTAGAATAAGATGAAAATTGAATGCGGTAAATTTAATCATCTATATCAATTCAATTTGTGAAAATATAATTTTTAAATTTGTTCTAAAACTACATGCCAGCCGAGAAGTGTGTGGAGAGTTTTGATGCAATATTTTTTTTTTTTTTTTAAATTTATGATTCGATTTCAGAATTAAATTCTTGGGTTTTGTATATCTGGGAATTTCATATAAAGTATAGAAGAATTAGGGAAGAGCGTACAATTTTGGTTTAGTCCATGGGATTATGCTGCACTTTTGTTTGGTTGTTGTTGGGTTAGTGATTTATTTATTTTGGTACAATCCAATTCCGGTAATAAATTTTTGGGTTAGATAGAATTGAATTTGGAGATTTGAGTCATGAAATTCTGATATTTTGAGTTGAACTTTGATTTCTATGGTTTCGGAAAACTAGAACTCAAGAAGGTGACTCTGGATTTGGTGCACTTTTTTTGGTGTTACAATTCAATCTCCATTGTAAATTCTAGGGTTTTGTATATCTAGAATTCAAGACTGACTGGGATTTTGTTGCACTTTCTTTTTCCTTTTTCTTTCATTGTTGAGTAAGGTACTTATTTATTATCTTGGTTACAATTTAATTCCGTTTATAATTTCTAGGTTCTAGATAGAATAAAATTTGGAGACTGAGTCTTGAATTTTTAATTCTTTTAGTTGAACTTTGATTTATAGGGTTCTAGAAAATTACAATAGTGAAATCTTGGTGCATAGTTTTTGGTAACAATTACATTTCCGACTTAAATTCTAGGGTTTTGTATGTCGGAATTTTTTTCAGTTTCTTTTTTCCTTTTCTTTTGTTGTTGGGTAGGTAATTTATTTGTTTATTTTGGTTACAATTCAATTCTGTTTATAATTTACCAGGGTTTTAGATAAATTTGAATTTGGAGGATTGAAATTTTATTATTGGGCTTTATGATCTCAGCAACCGAATGCTGCATCAGTTAATGTGTATGTCAATATGAAGATTTGGTTTTTTTGTTGTGATTTTTGTAGGATCAAGCAGGGAAATCATCCTTTACCAGAAGGGGTTCAATGGTTTATACTAAGACACCTTCTAGAGAATCACTTTACCGAAAGGTATGACTTCCTGTTCAGAGCTCTAATTTATCTAGCAGTAACTCTGAAGGAAAAAAGAAAACCTGAATCTTAGCAAAGTTTTAATAATGTATTTTCGTACTTTGAAAATCTGGTAATGGGTGGCATTGAAGCATGGTTGTTCCTTTGATATTTGTGGATCTACTAACTAAAGACTGTTATTATGGCTCTCCTTATCCCTGAGACCGGAAAGTAACGCATCCTTGGTTGTCTTTCCATTATTTGAAAGAGTTGGAACGTCATTTATTTGCTACGTCGCATAGAGTGCGTATACCTATTAACATCTATCTAGGCTTTCTTAAATAAAGCCTTGCTACTACTTTTTTACAAGTGTTTCGAATATGCAGTCATGCATCATTGGGTAGTATTGTATTATAATTCTAGCAAAAGGACATATGTGTAGTTATCGTTTTCCTCCTCCGGAAACACCATGCAACTTTAGATTTTTCATATTTCTTGATGGAGGTTGGCAATTTCACTTAAACATTGCGTTTGAACTTAAAGGAATAAAAGAGTAATTTAGCATAGACGGCTACAAGTCTATGCCTGCTTGCTTCTATGTTTGTACAATGTCTCATAGTTCTCTATGTATAAAAGGTACATTTAAAAGCTGATACATGAATTTCATTTTGCCACGATGTTTATTGAACAAGCTATATCCGCTATGATAAGTACAATGTATTGTATTGTGTTTTTTATATTCCAACATTTTATAAATGCTTTTAACAGAATCTATTTTAACGGAAATTCTTTGTATTTCACCTGGATGCTGCACAACTATGTGGTAATGTTGATGCTAATCTGTGCAATGCATGTACTGGTGAATCTTGGATTAGATTGTGGGAAGCTCCTTCTTTTAGTGTTAGGAGCATACTCCAATATAATCAGGCAATGATTAGAATGTTGCTTTTCCCATTCTTTTATGTGTTAAGGAGTCCTATAAAATCAAATAATGGCTCATTTGTTTGGTAACTGTTGAGTTATTCTCTTTCTCATATCAGGATTTTCAGACCTATTTGGCTGGCTATTGAATCTGTTCTGGCAACTTGCATAAGTTCCAATGGGCTTCTACTTTTATATGTGTGCTTCCATAGTTCCATTCTGAAATTTATATATTGTTTCTTTTTCTTGCTATTTTCTAGTTGTTTGATAGTTTGAATTTGAATCATGCTATTTGATCTTTATTTGTGTTTTCTTTTCTTTTTCTTGCCGTTTTCTAGTTGTCTGACTCATGCAAATATTATCTGTTCCATTTTCATGGCCCTTTAAGTTGCTTTGATTTTTGATAGTTTAGACAATAGATTCAAAAGCAAGGAATGCAGCTCAATCTATTCCAGTCAAAAAACGGAGGGATAAAACAGATAAGGATCAGGTGAAGAATGGCAATGTTGATCAAGATGAGATGTCTGTCAACTTATTTGCCTCCTCAAGGACACGATCTATGGACCAGGACAGAGAAGAGTTGATTGCGCTTCGAGAACAAGTACGAGACCTTCAGAACAAATTATTAGAGAAAGATGAGCTTTTGAAATCGGCAGAAAGTTCAAAGACGCAAATGACTTCTATATATGCAGAACTGGAGGAACTGAAACTCCAGGCTGCGGAAAAGGATTCTTTGTTTAAGTCTACCCAATCACGACTCTCTGATGCGAAGGTATTTTGTCTAGTTTAAAAACCTTTCCTGAACTTTTATACTTGACTTTAAACCAAGCCATGTCCCAGTATTTATGCCTCTTTTGTTTTTAATCAAGCAGGATTAATTGTTATCATGTTGGGACTAGTTTGGTACATCGGAATTGGATGGTGGTGGTGGTGGAGGTTCGTTTAATAATGGGAATGTTTATTTAGAAATTCTTGTATAGAGAAGTGGAATTGTCGTCAACATTTTAATTAATTGGGATGAAAATGAATGAAAATATGGAATGGATGGATGGAGAATGGAAGGGAAAATGGTTATATGGCGGGAATCTTCCTTTCTACTTAAATATGAAAAACCACACAACAAAAAACATTCCATTTGATTTCTACCCATTCCCATGTATCAAACTAGCTTCAAGGTGAAATACTTGGATTCATAGTGCTTGCCTATTTGTTTTTGTTAGAGTTGTTGGTTATTTCAAATCACCTGTGTATTAGTATAGACTGAGGTTTATGATGGGCTCCTCTCCCTTTTCTGGTAGTTTTTTTTTTTAGTGGGAACACTATGGCCTTTAATATGGTATGAGAATGGTCTTACCTTGTATTGATGCTGGGCCTTGTGGGGGAGTGTTAGAAGTTTATTGCTTGTTTCCAGATCATATTTGTAATGGGCTTCTCTCCTTCTTCTTCATCTATTGGTCACTGAAAGAAGTGTATAGGCTTTGATAGTATTTCCAGATCATATTTTTTTATGGTAAATTTTTTAATATTTGGTACCTGGTTTTGTCAGGCTTTGAAGAGTTATTAGTACTGTTTTCTGTATTAAAAGATTTTCCGTTTAGATGTTTCGGATAGAATGTGTGCAAATAGGCTAACTTTAAAGCTTAACAGACATCTGGTTGTGAAAACGTGAGAACATACATTATGCATATTTTCTAACTCAGTGGAAGTGTTGCATGATTTTTTTATTTACTTCTTAGCGATGGGTTTCCAGAATACTTGTTTCCTGATTATTTTTTTTATTTTCTCAATAATATGAAATTCATTCATTCAATAAGAAGAATACAAGATAAATTTCACATCAAGCCAACATGATGACTGATCCAAAGGGCCATGGGCACAAAATAGCGTGACCACCCCACACCCCCCGTTACCTCAAAAATTTTCCGTCATCGCGTCATTGTTGCTAATAGCTACCATTTTCTCTAGGTTATGCTTGCTGACAAGCAGGCAGCAGTTGAAAAATTGCAATGGGAAGCAACGACTTCAAACGATAAGGTGGAAAAGCTCCAGGAGTACCTAGATGCTATGCAAGGAGATATTTCGTCATATATGTTGCTACTTGAAGGCTTGGCAAAGAATACGCACATCATGTCTTCTGAAGATTACGATGTCCTTCCTTGTCATCTCCCTCATTCCGTAAGTTCATCACATAGTTCCTACGCCAATTATCTGTATCTTCAATATTATACAATTCAAGATTGTTGGTTGCAATTAGAGAAGTGTGGACATGTTGTCTTAGGTTTAGGACCTTTATGGCTGAACTTGTTTGCCGGATAATAGGAGGTATTCAAGACTTCTACTTGTTGTCCCATGTTTGGTTGTGTTTGGATCAATGTAGAACGAATTAAAGTTATGGTACCATACTAGATTGTGATATCATGAAGACGCAGCTCTGTTGGACAAGATTTTCTTTAGCAATTAGTTAATGAGCGTGATATATTGTCAATATATTATTTTACTCCTTTTAAATCGTAAACCCCGATCATGGGATTAGATTATAACTTAGTCTTTCTAATACCTATTTGCGGAACTTTTTGTATTTATAATAGTGTATACAGTTCTATTGTTTCTGGTAAACATCCTTTAAATGTTCTACTCATAAAAATGGTGCAAGGCCATACTGTATGCATATATTTTGTTGCAGTTTCATTTGTTTCTACATTTTTTCTCTTTGGGTGAAGTTGAGCTCCTAGCAATTTGTGATTGAAGCCCCTCTTGCTGAGGTCTGGGCCATTGGTTTGGATTATGCGTTATTTATTTCCGTTGCTTAGAAATATTCCTATCTGACGACTGACATCTGCTACCTTGATGCAAGGGGCTCAAATCACCAAGTGATTGGAGTGCCTTTGGCCCCGTTTCTTTTTACCCTGGTAATTGGTTGTGTCAGCATACCTTTTCTTCTTATTTCAGTGTTCTTATTGCTTTTTGTAATTGCAAGAAAAAATTACTAACATTGTTTAGTACAAACACAGCACTAACATTGTTGGGTTTCCTTATATAAAAGATCGACTGAATTTGTGAAACTTTGCCTATGCTAATGATCCGATTTTGATGTGGACAGGACGATTGGGATGAGGTGGAGATGCAGAAGATAGAAGAGGCTAGACTAAGCTACATTGCTGCTGTTGATTTTGCTAAAGAAAAGCAGGATGAAGATTCAATCACCGCTGCTGCTAATGCGAGGTCTTATCTTCACTCATTCATCTCCAAAACAAAGCTAGGAAACTGCTGATGCTGTTTGAGGTACTATAAGTATATGAGGTTGCCACTGTGACAGTGTTTATGGTTAGTGTTTACAAGCACATCAAAGTTGAATCTAGATACTTCTTTGATGCTATTTAAGGTATTTCTTAAATATTAGTGGTTTTCTATATATGTTTTAATCCAGTATGCTTGATTTGAAATTTTATGCATACCATATCATTTGGAAATGGTAAAAAATATAGGTGTAATTTTTCTGACCTTATTTCTTTATTTCCGTTTCCTTTTCATTTCATGCAAGGGTTAATCAGTTTCCTTGGGGGATTTATTCTATTTTACTTCAGTTAGTGGGGGTTACGATCGTGCACATTAGTGGTCATGAAATTGTTGGCTGGCTAATCCTCTTTATGTGAATCCTAGATTTAACTGAATTTAGAAAATCAAATGCTCCAAGATAAGGATTCGTTGCAAATATAATCCAACAAATTATGACATCTTCAAAATGAAAGGTTTGTTGAATCAACCAAAAAAACTGTTAAAGATAGGAAGAGAGACGATGCAGAGAGAGAAAGAGAGTTAGAATCTGCAACTTTGACTGATTGCTGTGTATGCCTTGTGCTTTGTTAACTGCTGCATGCTGTCTGGTGCTTGCATTTGCTTAGGGCTGCCAATCTCTTCCCAGTTTAGTCTGCATTATTGAGAATAAGCTATGAATTTATGTACATAATTAATAATAGCAATATGAGTGTAGATCTACAAAAATTTAAACTCACTCAGGAAAGGCAAAAGAACTAGAGCTGCGATCTGATTGTGTGGACTCGCTTTGTTCTGCACTCGTAGTTTCGCATGCTTGATGAATATTCTCACAATGGTTCTTCTCCCCTTTGCTTGACTTTTTGCTCCATTTTACTTTTCCCTGCAAATTTGTAAGCACTTCCAAATTGAAGCTGTAGTAATATGATTAAATAAATATACATCATATATGTTTGATATTTGTTTATACGTTTACAAATATGATTCAACTCTCTCTCTATACATCATATGATTATATGTTGGGTAACTATCAAAAACACCCCCGAGGTTTTCTCTTTTATCAATTTATTCCCAAAGTTTCTAATTTTATCAATTTCATCCCCGATGTATCAAAAAGTCATCAATTTGGTCCTTTTGTCACATTTTGGACCATTTTACCTTTGTTTCATTAAATGTTTCAAGTTGCTTTGGATTAAAAATGAAGTCAAAGAATATGAGAAAAATAAAAAAATTAAATAATTATATGATTATGTTTATTTTTTATATAATATATCAAAACATAGTATACTGTAGATTATAACTTTATTTAGTAGTAATGAATACATAAAGAAAATAACAAACATCATAAATTAGAATTTTGGTTGCATGATGTACATATTCCTATTTTTTAGAAGATGAAAAACTAAATAGAAATGGCATTTAACCTACATCTTCTCTATTCCATCACCCTATTGTAGATACTATAGCAAGTCATTTAAATTTAAAAATAATAGGAATAATTAATTTTTTAAATTTTTTTTAATTTTTTTAACGAAATAACAATATAATTTATTTTTTATGCATCAAGGCAGACAACAACTAAACAAGCTCAAAGGCCATTTGTGGGACATTTCATACAGCTTAAACCTCATTTATATATAATCAATTTCTTATCATTATTAATTTATAAAAATATTGTAACGAGACTACAAATCAACTAAATTTACTCTTTATTGAAATTTAAGTTGAGAATAATATTAATCATAAGCTAAATAGTAAAATTTTTTATACAAAATTAATTTTTATTATTCAAAAACTTGAATTCTTTTAAATGCATAAATATGTTTATAGTTTTGGTATTTTCTATTTAATATTTTTCCTTTAGCTTAGCGTACAGTCTATCAAATAAAGATAATAATCTTAATAGTATATCTATAATGAAAGGAAGGGCAAAACGGACAAAAATACCTATTTGATGATATATTGGGAAAATTGATAAAAATTAAAACCTTGGGACTAAATCGATAAAAGGGTAAGCCTTAGAGGTGTTTTTGATAATTGCCCTTATATGTTTGATGATTGTCCTTATGTGTTTGATGATTGTTTATACGTTTACAAATACGATTCAGTACCATGGATTTGAAATGCTTTAATGATAACCATTTAGTGGCGTATCGACAACTTCATGGATTTCCTTTGAAAACCCTCTCTTTATAGTCCTAAAGTAAAGCATATGCGTTACAAATTTGAATGGTACGTCTACAGTACAGAGGATCTTATATATAGTAGCAGATGCTTTTCACGTTTAAAACTTGTATGAATTTTCTAGCAAGCAGAACCTTTCGTGTAAGATATCCAAGGGATAACATGTTTTTACTTTAGATTTTCGAAGTTATTTGCAACTAGCGACGATAGTGCAAGATGTCCGAAGTTTTCTCTTCTAATTTGCGTAACTTATTGTAACCCGTGGGAACATATGTGGTGCATGCGCACTTGTGCACATACATGTAGGGGGTGCTACCATCAACAGCAGGTGGACTCTGTTGACTCTTTTGGTTCCTATGACACCTGCATTTCTGCAATAGAGATGCCCCTGAGACTTGTTCTGGGCTGTGTGTGTTGACTAAGTTGATGCTAGTTTGAGATAGGAATTACTATCATATAACAGGAAAACTCGTTATATATATTACGGAAAAGCGGAATAAGGTAGAGCACCTTATTGCAAGAAGTACTTCACCTCGTCGTGACAAACCTCACTATATGCCTCGTCTGTAACAATACTATCCCTCTTGTCACCCTGGTTGGCGTAGGCGTGGTTAGATCTGTCAACTAAATATAATCTGATGCCCAAAACTAACTCCAAACATTAGTATCCAAATTCATGGTGGTTTTCTAAAAACCTATATCTAAACCTAAATTTTGAAAGGGAATGATCCGAACCTTGGTTCTAATATTTCTTGAAGAACTTTTGTTTGCTCGGTAGCCACAGGTTGATGCTTCTGTTTTGGCATCATCATTATTGTTGACAGCATGGATCGAACCATCTTTAGTTAATCGGAAGACTATGAAATCTTCATCAGCAAAGCTTGGCTCCTGCTGCAGTGACATAGTTTTTCGAGTTTTTGCTGAACTTTGAATTGATTCTTTAGCGGTATGATTTGGTTTTTGGTAGCCACTAGACGATGCATCGTTTGTGTGAAGTCTTTTATTTGAATGAAACGCGAGCTTCTTGCCTGGAATTTGAGCAGATGAAGGAGAGCAATGTGTATCTTTTTCTTCATCTTCTACACTCAACACACAATATTACATATTAACATAATTGTAAGCAATTAACTAGTTTGAAACAACAATCGAATTCCTTTCTTTGTTACCATGATTTTTACTCTTGCCTTCAGCCTTTTTGTTCGATTAAAAAGAATTAAAGAAAAACGCTAATGAAAATAGATGGAATCCCGTTACCTAGAGAAAATCCGCATTGATGAAAACACGTTGTCCAGTCCTTCACAGCCCATGGCATGCCCACTGTTTTCTCTTTCATTTGATGGCAAAAGTAGAGTATATATGTGCATCTGTATTGAGTGTGTGAATGTGGATTTATATGTAGAGAAAAAACAGAGAGAGAAAGAAAGACAGGTCTTTTAAGGGTAGATATCAAAACATAGAAATTCGAATTTGAAATTGGGCTGCATGGAGAATTAATTTAAAGCTACAGTTGGTTATTTAATAATGCAACAATGAGTCAGTTATAATTTCTCCACATTGCGTGAGAGGAGACTATAAATATTATGTACATGGATGTATAGATGGAAAAGTATAATTTCACATTAAATTGCGTTGCCAATAAAATTCAAATTCTTAACAATCATTATGAGTAACGGAATTAGACCATCTAGAATATCACGGAAGAATTTAATGCTTTTGTTTGAAAAATGTTTTATGAAATAAGAATGGTAAGCATAGTTAGTAAAACACGGGACTGGACGGACGAATTTAATGTTATTTTTTTGTATTATCATATTTCAAAAAATTTGGCATAAAATATAAATTAATGAGATTAGATTCCCAACAATATATTATTTCATATTTTCAAATTTTTTTTCTGCATTTTAAAATGAAAAATAGGCTAAAAAATGTTAATTATTCATGTGTTAAATGTGATGTTAAAAATAGGCGTACTTTTTATAAGAGTAAGCATCAACATTAGTTTTCTCAATTATATATAGGTACGAGTATTAAACATAGAAGTTCATGAAATTACTAACTAGGCGGAAAACAACAATAATTACCAAAAACGGAAGTAGAAGCGGGAAACAAAATGGGAAACAGAAGTAGAAAATGCAGTATAAATATATAGAAAAAACGAAATATGATTGTAAAATTTCTTATAAAAAGTGTAGAAATTTTAAAGAAAATGTATGCAATTCTTTAATCTATTATTGAAAAATATTTTTCAAACTTATAAATACCCGTTATACTTGGATTTTTATACTTACCAGTAAATGATCACGTGCATAGCACGTGAGATTTCGATATATTGTTCTAAATTTATCTTTCAATTACATGTCCTTTTTCTAATAATAAACAATTGTAAAAGCAAGTTAGTTATTATTTCGGAAATTTCTTCATCCGCGATTCATCTTAAGTTCTTTTTTTTTGGAATTATTATTGTCTGTGATATTTGATATTCAAAATTACATGGCTTTTTTTGTCAGTTATTTTTTATTGTACTTTATTGCAAACAAACTGTCTACTATTTAACTAATTTGAAAATGCTTCACCAACGCTGTATATACTATAGTTAATATAATAAAATTAATCAATTGATTTAGAATGTAATAACTTTTCAACATCTCTTTGTATTTTCTTTTTTGCGTAATTAATTATTTTTTTCTACTTTTATTTCTTAAAACATAAGTTTAATTCAAATGGAAAGTTTCTCTGAATTTTAATAGTTTGATATTTATATGAAGGGTTCTTTTATGATTCATGAGCAACTAAAAACCTTTTCAGAATAATTTATATGCTCTTATACGATTTTGATAAATTAAACAAAATTTACACTTGTATGATTTCATTAAATTTGGATTTATATATCTCATAAGGAACAAATCTATAATACAAGATTCTTTGGACAAGAATTATATCAAACCTCAAAAGTTATCAAAAGAAAACTATAATTGAAAATGCCAAACTCCATGTGCCATTATTATCCACCAAATTAAGCAAATACAAAACATATATATTTATTTTAAACTCATTTTATTTGGAGATGAACCAACATCAAGCACTACAAAATCGTTAACATGTAATGTGGAGAGTCATCAGAATAATGAATTAACACTGCAATTTTTTTCAACCATACCTTTAAAGAGAATTTGGGATTGATTTTCCTTCTTAGTTTTTTTTTGTTCGCAATCTCAATCCCAAACTAACTTGGACAGAAACAAAATCAACATTAGATTTAATTGGCAAATAATGGAACAAGATTTTACAATGAGAAATGATAACCCGAGCATATCCGGAGCATATCTAAGAAGATATATAAAAATATTGCTTAAAAAAAAATATCAAGAATAGTATATAAAATCATTGGAATTTCTGAATGAAATTTGCCTGCAAAATAGCGAATTATTTTTTACCATTGAAAATTTAAATAAATAAAGGATGGTAAGGAGTTATTGGTTAATAAAAAATGATGAAAAGATGTATATAGCTCGTAGAGTTCCAAACATTTTCAATAGCTATTGAACATTGTAATTGAAGAGCCCTATTAGCATAAAAAAATTATGAAATTTTGTATTTCTAGGAATATTTATTTCATGTAAGTTACATATTAGAATGTGAAATACATCATTGTAACCCCTTGTTACCAAATAGAGAGTGGAATTATTGTTACTTTAATTTTGGAACATTAATGAATAAGAAATTAGGACAAGTTACAGAATTGATAATAATTTACATGTGCCCATCTTTTTCTTTCTTCTTTTTACTAAGGTGCATGTAATTTATAAATTCGGGTAGGGGTATTTCTGGAAGTGAAAAGGAATGAAATGTGTAGGAATTCTCTTTTTAGAGTAGGGCGATATGAGGTTGATGTTGAGGTTTTTCTTTTTGTTTATGAAATAGGCATTTGCTGGAACTGGGAGTGATGAAGATGAAGATGAAGATGGATGGAGCGATTCGTGAAAAAGATTTATGGAGATACTCTTGCTTCACAATTTTTTTACATAAAGTATATCAGGACCTGATACTTGAAGCTTCTTGTTTGCTAAAGGTTCTTGGCCCAGGGGAATCGCCATGAGTTGGAGCAAAATATTCTTTTTGTGAATAGTGAATTTCTGTACTCTGATGTATATTTCTCCTGCTGCTCATTTCTCCAGTGAAAAAACGATAACCTCATTATAGATATTTGCTAGTCGGGTGCATCCAGAAAATTTGGGCGACCCATGTCATATATGAGAAGTTTGAAATTTAGTGTGCAAGACCTTTTATCATTTTAATTTTGTACTTTTATACCAGTGTATGTTGCATTGTAGATTAGTTGTGCATTCTATTTCCTTTTCAGTTTTGTAACTAGTATGTGACTGCTGACTTGAGTTTGATTTATACTGGAGTCTTCTGGAGGATGTCCCATTTCTTTTGGCTGATAAATGTACTATTCTTCAAAAGCTTCTTTATAGTTAGGAGTAGACCATGTACGTCTCTATGCATTTTTTCCTGGGTTTAGTTATGCAAGCTTGTAGAGAAGCCTTAGATATTTTTAGTGGAGCGTAAGGTATCTCGAAAATATGATTCTTGGAGATTAGTTGTTTCGATATCCTTTGGACGGCAGGACAGGTTACTGTTCCTGGTAAGACCTGTATCTGTTTTGGCTGGTTTTGTGAGTTGTGCTATCCTTTCTTCAGCTCGTCAATTCTGTGAGCTGGGCTGGCTGAACTTATCATTGTTTGAGCTTTATCTGTGTGGAAATATTTCTACCTCTGGCTAGCCTGTTCTAGAGACGGGGGGTCAGTCTGAAGGTGGTTTTAATAGGACCTAAGACTTGGTACTTTTGATCATTTTTCTACCTCTACTCCAACCGGACCCCAAGAGGGACCGCACTGGTTTTCTCTCGATCAAGTTCTAGGTTGTAACCTTGAAATACATCATTCTTTGGCTTGATCTGGTTGGCTCCTCAATAACTATAGTTCTTCGTCTTTGGTTCAGATTTGGCTGAGGCTTCTCGTCCTCTTTTTTCTTGACAAATCTTTCTTCATGAACTCGTCTCAATTATTAGTAACGTACTTATTTTGTTTATTTCCTTTAAATGTATTTTATCATCAAAAAATACTCTTTTGAACTTTGGGCCATCAAATCTCTCCCTTTTTTTTATTGATGACAGATATTTAGAAAATAAACACAATTTAGCTCCCTTAAACAATTGCATATAATGAAAAGTTTAAGAATTTTAAACTAGGATTAATTACATAATGATCCCCATAGTTTCATCTAAAATTCTATTTGGTCCATGTAATTTCAATTGTTATGGTAGTGGTCACTATTGTGGGCTCAAAGTCATTTTAAATGATGATTTATATATGAAGTGACCAAAATATGATTTATTTGGGGCAAAGTAGTTATTCTGATATTTGTCGATATTATCTCATATTTTGACTATTATATGATTTTTAATACGAGGAAAAACTATCTAAAGAATTAAATATGTTTTTTTTCTTAA
>MKEJ01066138.1:0-30047 GCA_001753735.1 Embelia ribes
TACAGGGACTAATACTGTAATTTCGTGAACAAAAAGTTATATATCGTCCCCGGTCCGATGAGTTGTGAGCCGGCATAGGGAACAGCCGGTGCCTCTCTCTCTCTCTCCCGATCTCGTGGAACCATTAGCTAAGAAAAAATATTGCTGAAGCAGTTTAAGCTCTACGCTTTTTTATCCCAACATTTTTCTTGTTTCTTCATGTTTTGATGCTTAGAGAACTTGGAATTGTTAATATTTGGCTTTGTAAGTTGTTGTCTGACTTAGATCTCATTGATTCATCAGTATTTCCTATCAGATCTTCACTCCTTTGGTTTGAATCTTGACCAATTCTACAATGTTTCTTCGCCCAAAATCTTGTTGTGTTCACTGTTTGGTTTATAAGAATTTTGTTTTAAAATGTTCATAAACCGACTAATTAAAGCTCTCCAAGCGCTCGCCTAGGCTCTAAGGTGAGGCGAGGCCAACGTACCTCATATGAGTCTTCGAGCACCTCACTAAGGCGAGGCTATGCTAGCACCTTGAGCTTGGCTAGCGCCTCCGTCACGTCATACAAATTTTCTATTTCTTTGCTCATATTGTGGTTAGACGACCCCAAGTTATTGGATTTTAAGTTTTGGACGATGATGATGATAATTTTTTTTATATTGTGGCATGTCATTTTCATGAGAACTCATATTATCATTATTACTTACCAAGTAAAGTGTTACTATTATAAACAATGGAAAGGCGACGATATACCAAGTTACCATCCACTTCTTCCACCTAAAACAAAACCTACATTTCAAACTACATAAGTAAAAATAAAGAATTTAAGGATATTATGCACTTATATGAAGGAATAATTAACCACTCCGCTTATGTATTTCTCGTAATTGCATAGCCAGTCTCAAGCCTTGATAAGGGAGAAAAGCAGTGGTAGGTTGTGATGGCCAACCAGAAAACCCATCACATTTTATGGGTGCAATTATACCAATACCTATGAACCGGGTCCCATCAGAATTCCGAAGTTAAACATGATTGGGCGAGAATAGTACTAGTGTGATTGACCTTTTGGGAGGTTCTCGTGTTGCACTCTAAGAATAGCGTGTTTTGGCAAGAATAGTACTAGGATGGGTGATCTCCGAGGAAGTCCTCGAGTCGCATGCACCCCTACCCCAAATTCTTGGGATTAATGCATGGTAGAAGAAGAAGATAATGAAAGAATAATTGACATCTTGTATTAATCGGGGCGAGCACCTTGGTTGGTGCCTCCTGCCTCAGGAGATATGGGTTTTGGCGTTTTAAGCGCTCCTAGAACTTTTAACAAGACAATGTATGTTGAGACAACTGTGTAAGAAAAGTAGGAATGATAAAATCCTGAATGAGGAGCTCCATGCAAGGTTAGAAGTAACTCCAAATAAGATGAGAGTCATCTAACGTGGTTTGAACATGTCATTGTGAGTGCTCAAGTTAGAAAAATCAAGAATGCTAATGTGGAAATGGTAAGGAGGGATAGAGGTCGGCTTCTGAAAATGTGGATGCAAGCGATAAGAAAAGACATGGTAGAACCCTTAAATAGGAAAGTGCCATAGGAAAATTTGTGTCAATGGCCCGATATGATATCTTATTTTAATTGCATCTGGTCAACCCCAAATCTTGAGATTAAGGTTTGCCCGTTTGGTTTGTTGTTTATTGTATAAAGGATTACCATGGACTAGTCTATTCACGTTGAATAGGCGAACCATGTAAATCTCTGTGTTGCAGCATGTGTGAATTGTTCCTTCACTTTGACAGCTATGTCTCACTGGTTCTGGGTATTGTATGGATTCAATGTTTGATCCTTGACACATCACTTAATTTTTAAGATTGGTTTACCTCTTTCCTTTTCCTGCTGACTTTGTAGTTTCTGCAAGTGAACAATATCATCCTGTGGTTAATACATTGTATTGCTGTTCTTGCTGAATCTTTAATGTTGTCATAATTTACAGTGTTCATGATTTACTCTGACACTGCGGCTATAACTAGCGTTTAGGGTGATAACCTAGTGTAATTGGGCTATGCAGAGGAAGACAGTCTGACTCTGACTTACAGGAAGGGAAAATGTTGTGATCCAGTGTTATGATCAATTTCCGTCATGAGGTTTGTACACTCTCCTTCTCGCTCTCCCTTGCTCTCTCCATATGCATGTATATAGGCACATGTGCACGTGCGCAAAATTAAAAAATGGTTGTAAGCATTGTTTTGTATCAGGTTGGTGATTGAATGTTTTCTTGGGTGGTCACTCTTTTTGTTTTAGCTAGGTTAGTCCATTTTGAATTTGCAATACTCTGACACGCCTTCTATTTGAGAGATTTGCATGCGTAGTGTATGGGAAAAATGTTACATAGCTCTTTTGTGATGTTTAAAATTTGGATTATCGGAAGGAGAAAGTAGCAAGTAGTGATCTCTTTGTTCATTTTGCGAGACAGTGCATAGATAGAGTTGTGTACTTGTCTTTATGCCGTGTTTGTGGTTTGAGGTATTTCTTTTGGTACAGATTTGATCTGATTTTGGTTAGATTGCTTTAATAACCTTTTCAGTTAGAAAACAAATGTGCCTATTTTGTGCAAGGTCTAATTACTTTTTCCACACTACCCTATTTTCTTGCTTGTGTTAGTTCATGCAATGCGGGATCTCCCGTCCTCTCCTTCTTCCATCTATCAGATCAACTGCCACCATAACACTTGATCACTTTCACTCATCCTGTCCAACCTGGACAACCATCTTATGAAAACTCTCCAGGATTGCCACTTCATGGAAGCGTTTGAATGCTACGAACAAGAATCGTGGGCAAACAATGTAACCATTGCATTGAATACTAGCCTTCTGTCATCTGAGCTCACCCATCGAAGGACTGGCCCTATTTTTGTGGAATCTGGAACTGTAAACCACTTTCTGCAAACAAATTACTTTGGAATTTTGGGATCTGGTTGGTTTGCTTTCAGTTGTTTGGAGTTTAAGCAGGAGAAGAAAGAGCGGTGACTTTTAGAACCGTTTATAAGTTCACTCTGATGCTTCAAAAGTAACAACAGTACACGATGATCATAAAGGAGTGAGCAGACATAATTCAGTAACAGTCAAACGAAAGAAACTTACACTTAGGACCACACAATTTCAATGTTTTGAAGTATACGTGATGGTGATAGAAGAATACTAGCGCATAGTTTGGTAACAATTAAGTGGAACAAACTAATAGGGGAGGGCTCAGCTGATTCAGTGTGTTAAAGGGCATCAGTTGTTCTTAGCTTAAACGTATTAGAGGAGGTCAACACCTATCTAAGAAATGTAGCACTTACTTCCTTTTGTAGCATGAAGGCACTAATTTCTGATTCTTTGTGTTACTTATTGGTTTTATTCTTGTTAGTTAAAAGTAATAGACCCCCAGGTAATGGAATTTCTCTTATGTAATCTCTTCTTATTACAGATTGCGAAGTGGATAATAGAAAAGATTGATAAGTGGATATATTTTCATTTCCTAAATGCTTTTGGGTAGAGTTCTTTCTTGATGATCGTTTATTCATTTTTCTTTCTCACAATTTGAATCTAACTACATCTATTATTTATATTAATTTACTCTTTTTACACAGGTCGTGAAGGATAGGGTCCATAGGCGATTAGTATATTTTCATAGCTGTTGCTAATCTATAGAGAGAATTTAAGATCATAGTAAAGGAAATTGTTTGGATATGGGTCGCCTAAAGCAACCATCTGGAATTAAGGCAATTGAAGAAGAGCCAGAAGACCGTGAGACTACCTCGTCTAACAATGCTGCATTAGCATGTATGATCAACTCAGAAATAGCTGCTGTTCTGGCTGTCATGAGGAGGAATGTGAGATGGGGAGGCCGGTACATGTCTGGTGATGACCAGCTTGAGCACTCTCTAATCCAGTCATTGAAGGCATTGCGCAAGCAAATTTATGGTTGGAAAGATTCATGGTATACCGTTGACCCAGCTGTTTATCTTCAACCATTTTTGGATGTAATTCGATCAGATGAAACTGGTGCCCCAATCACAGGTGTTGCTTTGTCATCCGTTTACAAGATCCTTACTCTTGATGTGCTTGATCTAAAGACTGTGAATATTAAAGAAGCAATGCTCTTGGTAGTTGATGCTGTGACTAGTTGCAGATTTGAGGTGACTGATCCTGCATCAGAGGAAGTGGTCTTGATGAAAATTCTTCAGGTTCTTTTGGCCTGCATAAAAAGTAAAACATCTGTTGTGTTGAGTAATCAGCAGGTTTGCACTATAGTGAACACTTGTTTCCGGGTAGTTCATCAGGCTGGGACAAAAGGTGAGTTGTTACAGCGTATAGCTCGGCAGACGATGTATGAACTTGTGAGGCTTGTCTTTTTACACTTATCAGACGTTAACAATTTGGAGAGGCTGATGCTCGAAGGAGCTAGTCCAATTAAGCAAGGGGTAAATTGTCATTTCCTTCTGTGTTTTTTCTCTTCTTCAGGGTACAAATATATACCACTGGCTGACTTTGAGATGTCGTAATAATAAATATGAGATTGTGCTAATGCTTAATTTGGAGCTTAGTGGTAGGGGTTCAATCAGGAATAAGAATCTTTGTTACTGATAGGCCTATTTCATTGAAGCTTTTCTAATCAGTGGCATCAAGTGGGATGTAATCATATGCCAAGCTACAAGTTTCCATTTAATTACCTATTCCGTTTGAAGGGACAGAGCATAGCACATGATGCGTGTTTGGTGCAGCTTATTAGATCATATAGTTTTTCTCTTTTTATTTGCTAGTTCCTAGTGAAAAAGTTTGTAAATCATCATTCAGTTAGCTGAGTACCATTTGGATATACATAAAGCTTATTTTGTGCTTGGTTAAATAAATTAAGCAATTTTGAAATTGAGTGGATTTTGACAGTTTCCTGTTTTGCAAAAACATTTTAGACGACCCACTAAAAATAAACTTAAAAAGTCTAGGTTTTCGTAGTTTCTAGTTTTTCAACTTATTTCCCAGAAAGCAAAATAAGATGTGTTATGGCACGGCTACAAAGCCAGACTTCAAGTTGTAGCTAAATGAGCAAATAAATTGTCTTCTCTACTGGATTTTTTTTTTTTTTTTTATTCTATGACATCTGGAGGAATGGAAGGTAAATACCTATACTGTTTTAAGTGTTAACATGAAGCAATATTTTGTTCTGCAGGTTGGTGTGATGGATAATAGCTACAGTTTCAGTTCCAAGGCTTCAGAAAACAGCAATGGTAGTTCTGAGTATGATAGCCAAACATTCTCTGTGAGTTTGTCTTCTAATGCTCTGCCTACGGGAATGATAGATGAACATACGGTGCAATCTTCTAATGCAAAAGCTGCTACTCCATATGATCTTCACATAATGAATGAACCATTTGGCGTTCCTTGCATGGTTGAGATCTTTCAGTTCTTGTGTTCGTTGTTGAATGTTGTTGAGCATATGGGATTGGGTCCAGGGTCGAATACTATAGCTTTTGATGAAGACATGCCACTCTTTGCTTTAGGGTTGATTAATTCAGCTATAGAACTGGGAGGTCCCTCTATTCGCGAACATCCCCGATTACTAAGTCTGGTGCAGGATGAATTATTTCGTAACCTAATGCAATTTGGCTTGTCGTTGAGTCCACTTATACTTTCAATGGTATGTAGCATTGTTCTCAATCTGTACCATCATTTGCGCGCGGAGCTCAAGCTACAGTTCGAGGCTTTCTTTTCCTGTGTGATTTTGAGGCTTGCTCAATGCCGATATGGGGCTTCTTATCTTCAGCAAGAGGTGGCTATGGAGGCTCTTGTTGATTTCTGCAGGCAAAAAGCTTTTATGGTTGAGATGTATATAAACTTGGACTGCGATATAACTTGCTGTAATGTTTTCGAAGACTTAGCTAATTTGTTGTCTAGGAGCGCATTCCCAGTGAACTGCCCTTTATCTTCGATGCACATCCTTGCGTTGGATGGTCTTATTTCGGTTATACAAGGAATGGCCGAGAGAATAAGCAATGGATCAATCACTTCAGAACAAGGGCCCGTTAATATTGAGGAGTATATTCCATTTTGGATGGTGAAGTGTGATAACTACAGTGACCCTCAGCAGTGGGTCCCATTTGTGAGACGGAGAAAGTTCATCAAAAGAAGGTTGATGGTAGGAGCAGATCATTTCAATCGAGATCCTAAGAAAGGACTCGAGTTTCTGCAGGGGACGCATCTCTTACCAGACAAACTTGACCCCCAAAGTGTAGCTTGCTTTTTCCGATACA
Source organism: Embelia ribes (assembly GCA_001753735.1). NCBI lineage: Eukaryota > Viridiplantae > Streptophyta > Magnoliopsida > Ericales > Primulaceae > Embelia > Embelia ribes. The sequence goes on from MKEJ01066138.1 coordinate 6,267, forward strand.
CGGCTGGTTTAGATAAGAACCTAGTTGGGGATTTTCTGGGAAACCACGATGAGTTTTGTGTTCAGGTTCTTCATGAATTTGCTGGGACTTTTGATTTTGAAGGCATGAATTTGGATACTGCTTTGCGATTGTTCCTAGAGACTTTCCGACTTCCTGGTGAATCACAAAAAATACAGAGGGTTCTCGAGGCTTTTTCAGAGAGGTATTATGAGCAATGCCCGGAAACTCTAGCTGACAAGGATGCTGCTCTTGTGTTGTCATATTCACTAATTATGCTGAACACAGATCAGCATAATGCACAGGTGAAGAAGAAGATGACCGAGGAAGATTTTATCCGAAATAATCGTCGCATCAATGGCGGCAGCGACCTTCCTCGAGAGTTTTTATCTGAGTTATATGACTCGATCTGCAAAAATGAGATACGTACGACTCCAGAACAAGGCATGGGCTTCCCTGAGATGACACCTAGCCGATGGGTAGACCTAATGAACAAAGCCCGAAAAACACCCCGGTACATTGTGTCGAATTCAAATGCATACGTTGACCATGACATGTTTGCAATTATGTCTGGCCCAGCCATTGCTGCTATTTCGGTGGTATTTGATCACGCAGAGAATGAAGAAGTGTACCAAACCTGCATCGACGGGTTTCTAGCCATTGCAAAGATTTCATCTTGTCACCGCCTTGAAGATGTTTTGGATGATCTAGTTGTGTCTCTGTGTAAGTTCACAACCCTTTTGAACCCGTCATTTATGGATGTACCTGTACTAGCTTTTGGCGATGACGCAAAAGCCAGAATGGCAACTATAACTGTCTTCAGTATCGCAAATACATATGGCGATTTCATCCGAACAGGTTGGCGGAATATCCTTGACTGCATATTGAAATTGCACAAGCTCGGCCTTCTCCCTGCTCGCGTGGCCAGCGATGCAGCTGATGATACTGAGCTTTCATCTGACTCCGGACAAGGAAAGCCTCTCACGAGTTCCCGCTCTTCGTCAAACATGTCATCTGTAGGTACTCCTAGAAGATCCTCTGGGCTCATGGGTCGGTTTAGTCAGCTCTTATCTCTCGACACAGAAGAGCCAAGATCTCAACCTACTGATCAACAACTCGCAGCTCATCAACGTACCTTACAAACCATACAAAAGTGTCATATTGATGGTATTTTCACTGAGAGCAAGTTTCTCCAGGCTGATTCTCTATTACATCTGGCACGGGCTCTTATCTGGGCCGCTGGCCGACCCCAAAAAGGGGGAACTTCTTCCGAAGACGAAGACACAGCTGTTTTCTGCTTGGAACTGCTGATAGCAATAACGCTGAATAACCGGGATAGGATAGGGATACTCTGGCAGGGGGTTTACGACCACATAACCAACATCGTCCAGTCGACAGTGATGCCCTGTGCTCTTGTTGAGAAGGCTGTGTTTGGGCTCCTACGTATTTGCCAGAGGCTTTTGCCCTACAAAGAGAATCTAGCCGATGAACTTTTGAGGTCTTTACAGCTGGTTTTGAAACTCGATGCCCGCGTGGCGGATGCATACTGTGAACAGATTACGCAGGAAGTTAGTCGTCTTGTGAAGGCTAACGCGTCGCACATCTGCTCCCCAATGGGGTGGCGGACGATTACATCCTTGCTCTCCATCACGGCCCGTCATCCAGAAGCTTCCGAAGCTGGGTTTGATGCTTTGTCCTTTATAATGTCTGATGGGACCCACCTGTCTCCGGCCAATTTTGTCCTATGCATAGACTCGGCAAGGCAGTTTTCTGAGTCCCGAGTTGGACAGGTCGATCGTTCTGTGAAGGCGTTGGATCTCATGGCGAGCTCAGTTTTGTGTTTAACTAGGTGGGCCCGAGAAGCTAAGGGGACTTTGGGAGAAGCTGAGGCTTTTAAAATGTCTCAGAATATCGGGGAGATGTGGCTAAGGCTTGTACAGGCTTTGAGAAAAGTTTGTTTGGATCAGAGAGAAGAAGTTCGTAACCATGCGCTATTTTCGTTGCAGATGTGTTTGATTTGTTGGGACGAGATCAACATCTCAAACGGGTTTTGGTTACAGTGTTTTGATTTAGTTATATTCACAGTGCTTGATGATTTGCCTGAGATCGCAGAGGGTCAATCCCAGAAAGATTACCGAAACATTGAAGGAACTTTGATACTTGCTTTAAAGCTTCTCTCGAAAGTGTTTCTGCTGTTAATACATGAGCTCTCGCAGGTAATTACTTTTTGTAAACTTTGGTTGGGTGTACTTGGGAGGATGGAGAAGTACATGAAGGTGAAAGTGAGGGGAAAGAGAAGTGAGAAGCTACAAGAGCTTGTGCCCGAGCTGCTCAAGAACATGTTGTTTGTGATGAAGACGAGAGGGGTGCTCGTTCAAAGGAGTGCCCTCGGTGGGGACAGCCTATGGGAGTTGACATGGTTGCATGTGAAAAACATTTATCCAAATTTACAAAACGAAGTTTTCCCGGATCAAGATTTGGAGCAGGCATCGTTAGGTCACAAGACTGTTCCCTCTATTGATGAAACGATTACTCCGGAAGGTGCTCGTGTAGAGAGCTAGCATATTACAGGTTTTGTAGCATTTGTATGTGAGATTAAATGCATTTGATGTTGGTTTTTGGGGTTTTTATGTTTAAGAGATTTGCTTACCAACAAAGAAACTGCTTATTGAGTTATAAGACACAACCTGTACAAAAATGTATACCATGAATGCATGCCTTCATTTTGTGCTAAAATTCATGCACCATAAAGAGTGCACCGATTATGTACAATATATAAAAGTATAAAGAGAAAAAAATGAAATCTAAGGTAAATTTCAAGTTTATTAGTAATGTTAAATGCTCTAGGCGCCTTTGAGGCCCCAGGGCCTTCATCACCTTTGGTGCTCGTTCCTCATTTTGATGCCCCAATGAAGATTACATCTGGTTTCTTCTCCCCTCATCTTGCTATATTCACACACTCAAAGGCACTTTGTTAGATTTCGAACAAAATCTTTCAGATCTGTCAAAATCTTTTAGAAAAAATTCATGTCTAGAGGCTTAACTTGAAAAAGCAAGCTTCTTAAGCGCCTAGCTCTAGGTGAGAGCCCAGTGGCACCTCTTTAGTGGAACCTCACACTCAGGCCACGCCCCACTTTGGCCCTAGGTGAGAGCTCAATGGTGCCCTTTCAATGGATAAAAGGGAGCCTTGCACCCAGGCCTCGCCTCGTCTTGGTCTTGTGCGAGCACCCGAAGCGCCTTTAACAACACTTATATTCGTAACTAATTACCATTGTATAGGTCGTACAGAATGTATACTGATTCATAAAAATTTTTGCATCATGATACGCATATGCTGTGGTCTTTCTATGGAAGGATCGAAGAGCTATTTAATCCATTTTATTGACAATCAAAATGATTGCTACTTGCTAGTAACAAAGTCTGGTCATGATGTTCTCCGAATCGCTGCGTTGTATTTCTGATTCTATTGACATGGTTCTATTCTTCAACAGCATTACGGACAACCCAAAAGCATTGTGGGGACTTGATTTATGCACCTTGATGATCAATGGCAATAATTACAAGATAATTGAAAGCAAAACACGTCCCACACGGAAAGATTTTGGGATGCTCTGAAAGTCAGGACGAGATCATTTAGAACGGAGAAAAATAAGAATGATTTTACCCCAATATTAGTAGTTAAACAAAAATGAGTGCAAGAATTAGTCGCACATACAAATTCAATGCAGAAGGTGTCCAACAAATGTTTGTAATTTTTTGTTTCTGTAACTGATTGTGTAAATGGTTCTACAAAAAAAGAAAGAGCAAAAGAAGTCAACCCCGCACTTTTTAAATGATTTTTTTCTTTTCGAAAAAGGACTTCAAGTGCCATAATTGCAAACCAGCAACCATCAAGCAAATTACAACTGAAGCATAACTCATCCAAGCCATTTCGGAATTTGTAGCTTTGTTAAGCTCTTGCATTTCTTCTTCCCTGCAACAGCCATACAATGCATATGTAACAAAACTGAAGTAAATGATACAATCGGAGACGCATAAGTTAAGAAGTACTCGGAGGACTAGGAAAAATAAAATAAAATGACAAAATTCATGCACGGGGGCATGTAATAAGGAGACTTATAAGTGCACCAGATATAAAGAGTGATAATATTAATGTTAGACCTCTAAAAACGAGGATGCAAGTGACCAAAAAAAAAAGTGCTAAAAAATTCATGGCCAATTGGTTGTCAATGATAAAAGGAAAAGTACCCTTACAAATTAAACCCGTCCCATTGACCCCCAAACTACCAATTTGAAGTGTTAACTCCCAAACTACAGTTTTTTCCCACTTTGTGCCCACACCATTTACATTTAGGCGATATTATGGCTCATTCTAATGCTAGACATTTGACGCTTTCGGGTTTTGGTTCAAATTGGTGCACAAGCCATCTGGTTGGGGTTTATGTTTTTACATTTTGACAGGTAAAGTGAGACAAAAGCGACCGAAAATATAAATTTCCTATAATAAAACTGTAACCCTAAATACCTAAACAGAAAATTGCAGAAAGAGCTTCTCAAAATGAATGTACCTATAAGAGGGAACTTATCAAGACAAATCCCATGAAAAGACAGTATTCACTGCCTTCTTACTCACCTTACGCGAAGATTAAACATCTCCGTATGTATATCTTGGACAGTTTCATATAACCTTTTCAGCTCTTGCTCCATAGCCTGTGACAAAATGGTAAAGGACCACTCAGCATATTCCCAAAAAGATGAATCTGATTGCAATATTAATTATGTTAACTGAAAACAGAAATGATACGTAAATGACATAACTTATTAACTTTACTAATCGAGCATAAAAGATAAAACATAAACCAAGTACTCTCAATAAATAAAAAAGTTCCACACACCATGCTGTAAAAGAATAATACTAAAGGCCTGTTTGGTTGTAACTTTTAAGCTCAAACTCTTATGTTTTTTTGCTTAAAAGATGGAGTGCATTTGGGGAGTTCTTAACAGGTTACAGGTGGAAAAGGGACTAGGTCACCCTTGCCCTAAAACTCACTGAAATCGTAGGTTCTATGCTGTTTTAAACATCTTTCATGTTTTTGCTCATATTCTACAATACTTTTTTTTCCTCAAAAAATTATACATGTAAAATCTACCTTCGGTTTAATATGGTCCTTTTCACTCTATCATTTTAGTTCAATTTAATTATTCAGAAATTAAAAATTCTATTCGGTCATGTTAAATGAGCTGTGGTCGCAATTTAGACCCCGTCACGGATCTGGGATAGGGTATGCGGGAGTAACTCCACATAATGAGCACTAGAGTTCAGGCTTAACCGTCCAAACCAGCCCTGTTGCAATCCATAGTATAGCATATCAAAGCAATGAGAATATGAAGACAACTAAATGAGACTATTAGTAAACACACTCGAGTCAAAGAAGAGAAAAATAGAGCATTCAAAAGAGAGAGAGAGTTTACATCAACTGAGCCTTTCTTAGCAACACTAGGCAAATTTGTAGCAGCAACACCACTCTGCCACTCCAAGTCCACAGTGATTGTTGTCTCAGGCTTGTGACTAACAGCAGTAAAGCAAGTAATGTAGTTCCCACTCTCCACCGCGTGGAAAGCAAACTTTCCTTCTCCTACAAGGTCCGCACTGTGGTAGTTGTACTTATTCCCGTTCGGAGACATTACCTAAACAAACCCCAATATTTTATAGTTGGAATTTGAACTTGTAATAGCGGATTGATATAACAAATTCCAAAAAGAGACTAATAAATATTCAAAGAAAAAAAGGTTTCCTCCACTGCCGACGAATGTGCATTACCTATGATTATTTGGTGGGATCCATATGTTCGATCCATATGTGTCACGCTCTAAACCCCCGCTTGTGTACCAATCTTTACACCGGCGGCGGAGAAAATGAGAAGGGTTCTTCCACCGCCGGTGTAAAGATTGATACATAAGCAGGGAATTTAGAACATGATACATGTGCATTAGCCATTATTATTTGATGGGGTCAACATGTTCAATGCATATATGTCATACTCTAAACCCCCACTTATTCACCTTTACACCGCTGGTGGAGGGAACTTTTACTCATATGAGAAAAAGTTTCCTTCAACGTTGGTGTAAAGATTGATACATAAGCGAGGGATTTAGAGCTACTTTGCTAGACTTGTATAAATTGAATTCATTCCCTAGCATGTTCGTGTCAAAATTTGGGTCTTAAAATTGTGAGGGTAATTTATCAAAAGTAAGCATGATTTTGGAATCAAAGTTTATATAGTATTAGGACCTTAGCATAATGAATTTCAAATTTTTAAATGACTAGCCTACTAACATGATTTGAAATCTTCATTGCGTATACATATCCGACCACTCCATAGTTTTACTCGTATAAATAAATTTGACTTTTTGACCTAGATAATGTAGTTTTACGAAACGTTTATCAAACGCAACTCGATTTCAAAATACTTACTATGAGAAAATGTCTCAGTTTGAAACTGTCTTTTTTCTCCACATTGACATAAAAGCAAAGCTTGAAACTCTAGTTTTTTTGTTTTATTTGAAAACTCATAGTTTGAACCTGCAACTTCTCATATTGATTTTTTGGTTTTGGGAAAAAAATACAATTTGAAATAGTGATTCCTGTTGCGGTAGAAACCAAAAAAGACCTAATAGGGAACTAGGTTTTTTCTTTTGGGTAGTTTGATGGAAAAAGTATAGTTTCAAGAAGTTTAATTTCCATCCACAGTCGATGTAAAGTTACCATACACTAGAAGACTTGTATACATAACATGTGTCCATAATTCTATGTGGGGGCCACAAAATATGCATATATATCATTCATACAATAGTCGCTAGCATATGAAATCTATACATCGGTGCATGAAAATTAAATTCTTGTTTCAAATTATGATTTTTCAAACTACATTTGTTTGGCAAATATTTTCAAAGCGAATTTGGTAAAAAACTATGTATGACTATTATATTATAGTTACGACCTCAAAAATGTCCCTAATTTGAAATTATGGATGTTAAACCCTAAATCAAATGCAACCTAATGTAGTGAAAGTTACACTTATCATCACCCAGCCATTCGTCAAGTCTCTTCTTACCATTTAAGCTGCTTCTTATCCTAATAAATTATGAGACTTTGGCGAGTAGTAAGACACCTACAGCTCTTCAATGAGCTCATGAACTCATTAGGAAACCTTCAAACCAGCCCGTCTATACTAGTTCTATCCCCCAACAAATGGGGGGTTTGCTATAGTGATCCCTTTCAACTAGGACTTCTGTTGATTATTAATTCCATTTTTAAGTTTAGTGGATGTGACATTATTCATTTCTATTAAAGCCCATAGACCTCCACTAAAATTACTCTAAGAAGCACAGACTTGGATACATATGCGGATTCGGACACGAGTACGGATACAAATTCGGCAATTTTGAAAAATGTTGGACGCGAACATGGCAGGGCGGCATATTTTTATATATATAATAATTTCTTATAAGTAAATAAAGTTATATAATAGTGCTTGCAAAAGAAATCATCAAAAGCATAAGATAGAAAGTACTAAACAATGAACAAAAAGATGCATAGCATTGATTTTTGAGTTTTTATAAAAGACAATTACCAACTTGACAATGTCATAATCTAGTAAACTAACCCACTAAACACCAACTATAAAAGTCGCAAAAACATATCTTTTGCCAAAATAGTAAATAATTATTTTAACCACCAAAATGTTTAACTAAAACAACAATCCATTACTAATTTCTTCATGGAGATCTGCAAACTCCCTTATCCATCCATTGATATCAAAATTTGCCACCACGGTGTCCACCAAATGTCTCTAACGTGTCCTCCGAGTGTCTAACATTTAAATTAATTAATAAATAGAATTTTTAAACACGAGACATGGCGTGTCCGACACGTGTCCAAGAGTACACGAGGAGTGTTGGTGTCCTATTTGCATCTAGCACGGGTGTAGCACTCAATTAGGAGTGTTTGTGCTTCCTTGAAAAGTAACTCTTAGGGAAAAGAGAAGGCACAATAATTAATTAGAAATTAATTCATTTAACTCCAGATACGTGACATTTTTGACAAATTTTGAGCTTCTAACCCAGAATTTGAGGTATATGGATAAAAATTTAGAGATTGTAAATAGACAACTTTGTGGGAGTCTCTCTCTCCTTTTTTTTCTTTCAGTAAAAATCATTTATAAATTTTTTTAAAACTATTTTACCGAAACTGACACCAAATGGGTTTTCACATACTAAAGATTCAAATATCAAAAAAGTTTTATCTCCAGCTTTCAAAAACTAAAGACTAATAAACCAACCTTGCAGGACCTAAAATCAAGGGATTCTCCCATCATCACTGTAACAAAACACTATTCAATCCCCCCACATATGTGTATATGTATATGTATATATATATATATATATAGAGAGAGAGAGAGAGAGAGAGAATATTATTTGGGTAAGTTTTTTTGTGTGTTACCCTGACGTTGACTTTGTGAGAGTCGGGCAATGGTTGGGTCTCGGAGGGGTTGACCACGCTGTACTTGCCGACGGTCATGGATTCGGCCATGATCTCCTCCGATATGCACTTGGTGTGACCCGACACCAGATCGAACCGGAGTCCCCGACCCGACCCGGACAGAAGCCCTAAGATAAGGACCACAAGTGGGGCGGAGAATCTGGGGAGAGGTCCCATTGGCCCCATTAGCACACGCAGCTAAGAGAGAGAGAGAGAGAGAGAGTGTTGACCGGATGGGATGGTCTACGGTTAGCTTAGCTGCATTGTGGAATGTTGGGTACTATGGAGAGGAAATGACGTCATTAGCTTACGTGTTCAGTTCTTATTTTTAATAAATATATATACTCTAAATATTAAAAATTATATGTTTATTATAAAATTTTAAAATTAATATTTTTACATAAATATGAATAAAATTATAATTGTTTATTTATTTAAATATAAAAATTATTTTCTACACTTAACTTTTAGTTTTTGACATATTTAGTAGCTTTAAGATCAATAATTATTTTTAAATATTAAATTTAAAATAATTATTTAATTATTTTAAATATTTATATTATAATTTTATTTTAAATTAATAATATTAATGTAGTAAATGGAGAGAGAATATGTTGATTTTTTTAATATAATAGTGCAACGATGTGACATAAGAGAGAATATATTAATTTTATATGCTTAAATAATGAATAATGGTTTATGGGATTTGTAGAACCTTTATAGAGATTTTCCATTTTAGGTAACCACTATATAATCTAATATAGAGTAAAAAAGTAACATTATCTACCTTTCCATTACCTAAAATAGGGAAATAACCCCTGACAGGGAATATGATGTAAATGCTCCTAGAGAGGATAGATCGCTTACACGCAGGAGAAAAAAATATTAATTTGCAATAATAATATTATTATTATTATTGTTTACTTGTGAATAGATACATGTAGGAATTTTTTTGCATATATATATATATATATATATGTATGTATATGTTAACCCAAGTTTTGATTAAATATATTTTGATGATAAAAAATGGGTCAGAAACAAAGTTTAATTAATGCTCATTAGGTTACTAATGCTTGTTAAGTGTTTAAGGAATGAAATCAAGCTAGAAAACGATATAACAACTAAATGGATTTCGACCATACTCGGACACGTGACCGTATACGTACATAAAGCCGACCACATACGAACGAAGGGTTGACCGCATGCGGACAATATGTCAACAACATACGGACAATCAACCCCATGCGGACAGTATGCCAACAGCATACAAACAAGTGACTTTATACGGACAGAATGGTAACAATATGCAGTCAAAAGCTCAGTCATAAAAATGGTTAATACACTACCATTTTTTAAGAACTTCTTCCATAAACTTGAAATTACTACAACATTATAAATAGAGGCATTCGAGAAAGAGTTCAAATCATCCAATTGAGCAACAATCTCTCAACTTCTCTCTCTTACTACTTTTTTAGCCTTATTTATTAATCTTCATATATAAATTTATAGGCTTTCTTGGCTCTAGTTTTAAAGTCCAAAGTTGTATTACACTCGAAGTAATTTGATTATAACTTGAGGGGTTGTCTCAAATAAAAAAGAGCTAGTATTTGTGAAGCTAGCAATTGGTGTAAACTTTTGTTGATAAAAGGAAGTTCAAGTAACGTTTGTGAAAGTGAACATAGGGGATCAATAGATATTTGGCCGAACCACTATAAAACTCTGTTTGCATTTCTTTCTCTTTAATTCTTTATATTTTAGTTATTTATTTTGCTTAAAGTTTTCAAAAGGTTATTTTATCAAAAAAAAAAATTAAGTTCTACTTTAACACAATTCAACTCTCCTCTTGTATTTGCCTAAAAGATAAGAATATAAAATCTTCATCCTTTAAATTATGCAAATAATGAAACGACCATTCACGAACAATAACGACTCATTTGGTTAAGGGAACCCCTTTATTTACAAATGATCTAAGTCTGAATGATAAAATAGGGTTCGTTAAATAAACACTGAGTTAGAATAACTCCTAGTTCGGTTCGTTAAAGGCTCGGGTTCTCTTGACTAATTTCAAAAAATATGTATTTTTTCAAATTAAAAAAGTAAGCTTGTATATTTAAATACATATATATGTTGATAAGTTGTTATTACATGTTACCATAATGATAAATTCGTTACAATATTAGGTTTTTAAAAGTATTTGCAAACCCAATTTAACAATTTATGGCTACTGAAACGAGCCGAGCCTTATAGACTCAAACTTGACTCGTTTAGTTAAACAAGTCGAGCCTCAAAACTAAACCTTAACGAGCCTGAACCAGGCCTCAACCTTATTGGGCAAACAAATCGAGTTTGAATAACCTAAGGCTTGGCTCTACCAGACTCTTTTCCATCCTTAGTAAAAATTGGTATAAGTGTGACAAATATGCTTGTTTGATTATTATTTATTAGCATATATGCCATTGCTCAAAATCCTTCTTTACCAATCTTTTACATAAGCAATAGATAAATTTTTTACTTTGGATTTATGGTTATGCAAAGTGTCAAAGAAAATGTTAATTTTTACTTTTACAACGTGGGTTCTACAGCCGCTGCGAAATCCCACAAAAAGTATCCCTCAAACTCCATATGAAAAAGAAAGTACAACGAATGACACTTAAATACTCTACATTTGAAGTAAAAATTAAATAGTGGAAAGTCAAAACGGACCAACAAAATGCTACACAAAACTTGTTTCGTTGCAGCTTCTAAGTACAAGTGTGTGATGGCGCAGATTAATATTTATAGCTAATTCACACTGCTAGTCCATGTACTGCTTTGCACACCGTGGAGTATGCAATGCATTGCAATTAAACCCATGCGCAAGGATATGAGCAATGCCATTCGTACTCATCATTGTCTCCCTTTTTTTTTAACTTAAAAACTAGCATTCATTTGAATGTTTACAATTGAAGGTGAGATTTTTTGCTATTTTAGTTATAAAAAAAAAAAAAACAAAAAAAGGTAGAAGTTAAGCCGGATTCATTTGAATGTTCAAAATCTGGCTCTCGTAACAAGCCAGATATTTTGCTATTTTTGCAATCTTTCTCTTTCTAGCACTTAACCAAAGCTAAAGTTAAAATCTTAACTAAATAAGCTACCGAATAGGGAGATAAGATTAGGCAAGTACCTCAATTTATAACAATATTTATAATTTCTTTCAAATTTCATGTCACAATTTAAAAACACTATTTACAAATTAGTCGATCACTGACTATTGCAATCCCTATTTATGTCAAGAAAAAAATGTACTTCTGTGCCATGTTTCTTTCATATGGAACGGTTAAAATGTTGTCCTAATGCTGAAGAGCCGTTGCTCTTTCTGTACAAGTTTGTACGGAGGATAAATCTTTAATCTCTAAATTAAAATGGGGCATATTTTGGGAAATTTCGGAAGTAATTAACTTGGAAGTTCTCGTAGTGCAAGATGATCACACTATTTACGGCTTCTTTGTTTACTTGTCATGTTAAATGCAGGGTGAAAAAAATGCTTTATATTGAAAAGTTTTTTTTTTTCTTCAAAAAAACAATCCAAATTTGACAATCATGTATTAAAACAGTACAATTACAGCCATACGGTGAGATTATACACAAACTCGTGTGGTTATTTCAAGTGTGTTAACCTTAGTTTTATTTTGTGCGGACAAAAAAATATAATTACTTTTAAGTATTTCGTTTCTATACTTGATTTTCTCTGCGCCTGTGCACATGTGTCATTGTGATTTTTCTTTGATGATGTTGCAATGACAATTTTGTTAAGATTATACTAAAAGACATGCTTATTTTGTATCTAGTATTTGCATAATAAAAGTTGTTTTTTTAATGAGAATTTGTATGAGCAATGTTTACTTAACATTATATGTTAATGAATAAGTATGTTTCTCGTACGATCTAGTGTGTGAAGTACGGCTTACACACTGAAAATTAGATTATCGGTTCTTATAGGATATAAATTTTACGTTTACAATTTTAGATGGAAATGAACACACTATCATTAAATTATAGTACATGATTTTAATAGATCTGTCTTGACTATAGAGAACAATGCAGTTTTAACTCCTTATACTAACACACTTTATGTATATTAAATAGGACCGTATCGAGATAATTGTTTTAGTACAGATTATACACGACAATTAATGTCATGGATAGTGTTTATACTCTCTAATCCTTAAATTATTATTTACACATATGTGGATAATGTTTGTTATTTTGATTCATTGAAAAGTGAGATTCCTTAAGTATCAATAAACTTGGTGAGTTAGATAATAACATTTTTCATATGATTGATTATTAATAATTAATGGAATCCCCACCCCTGAATAGGGATTAATGATACTCCCTTAAGGAAGCTTATAAGTTTTGGTTGTATTAAATCATTAAGGTGAATTTTGTAATCCGATATATCAAATAAGTTAAGTGGAAGGTCTTAAGGAAATTTAATATTCTAATTAAATTAGATTATTAGTAATTCTATTTAATTAGTATTTGTAATCTTAACGTGGGGATTTTTAATAAACATTAATGACATGGAAACTAAATTATAAATTCGCAATATTGGGTGAGAGTGATTGTGATTTATGTGGATAAAGATTATCTACCAAGATAATGTTGAATTCAAATCTATATAAGATGACTTTTCCAATATTCTGTCATCAGGTCCCTGTTGTACCCTATTCAAACACATTCCATAGGCAGAAAAGAAAAAAAATAACTAATTATATTTTGTGCTACAGATGTAGAGAGTACACCTTCTCTTCCAGAGCAAGTTGTTTAATAGGAATACAACAGAAGATCGGAGGCTGTGCGACTTCCTTCTACCAGAACATTTTTATTAGTGTTCACGAGATTTATACTCACAAATCTTATTAGTATAATTATATCCTATACGGTAAAACGAAATCAATTAATGATAATATACATAATAGAATCAAATAATGATAGTATACACACACTATTACAAAATCTGTAAATATTTTTTTTTCGCCTGCATTCTAACAGAGGCACACCAGATCTCCTAGTTAAAAAAGGGTCCAATAAGCCTCAGACTGTCTATGACTCCAGCAAGACGAATGAGGCCAAGGTCTACGGAATAGGCTTCCAGGCTGTTGAAACTGTGCATTAAGACTATGTCTTTTGTCATTATAATAAGTTTAGAGCATATTTTGGAAATCTATGTCAAGCATTTCAATAACGAGGCACATTGTTAGATTTGCCTTGGAAATAAATTAGTGATTACTATTATTATGATGATGATGATTATCAGAGAAGTAAGAAAAAGAGTCAAGGAGTAGTTTCGCTTAAGTGTTAAGGAATAATAGACATACCCAAATGATTGATGGTTGGATCTTGACCGTCCTGTGAAAAAAGCTTCTTCAAAATATCCAAATTGAAACTTAAAACTCCCTTGAGCTATGATCAAATCATGTCACAATCAAACACAACGAATGTTATTTACCCAAATAAAAATAACCCGGGAAACAAATGCAACCCATCATTTTTATATCTTATATGAATATTAATTTACATATAAGATCATCAATGCCAATGCCATCAATGGAAGGATTTAGGTTTGTACAATGGAACGTCTTCTCCAAGTAAAAGAGACCTTAAAATGGCTTCACATACAGAACCGTCGTACACAAGCAAGTGCCCGCCATCAGGAACTTCATGATAGTTAACCCACGGTAACCTTTTCGAGACAAATCTTTGTAGCGCAACAGGAACAACTTTGTCTTCATAGCCTTGCCAAATGTGGACGGAACTTTCATTTTTTGGGTATGGATCCATTAAGTTGAGTGGATCAAAGTCCCACTTGCTAAATGCGACGATAAAGTCACGACGAAGAGAGTCAAATACAACTCTATTCTTCAACTTATTCTGTGAGCAAAAGCAGATTGCCATGACTATTTTCTTTTAACTTTTAAAACAAAGCTAGAGAAAATGGAACAAATGAAGAACTGCATAACGTTGTTTGCTACTATTGATCATTTAGTCATTTAAATGATTGTACTTTTAAACATTCAAACTACATAAAAGTGGGAGAAGATGTAAAAGGGCGACAAATTAGAGTGCAGAAACGTAAGCAATGTCGAGACCCTTTCTAACAGTGAAAAGAAAATTGAGAAAAAGAAGATTGTTGCATAGACTTCTTGAAGTTACTATAGTACACATAAGAGATGTACGATGGAAATATCTGAGAATTCTAAGTATATCTACTAATTAAGCACACAATGCGATCTTGTGCCAAGATTTTCTCTATTATCAGAAGATACGTAATATTAATTTGTTAATGTAAATTTAGAAAAAAAGGAAAAACTAGTTTTTCCAAGTGCATTGCAGCACAAGAATTTGGTTAATACAACGCATACTCAAGGATGGCTAAGTCCAAGGAGAGATTTTGGTTGAAGCTAAATGTCTTGGCAAAAACTGAATGAAAACATAACAAAACTGAAAATTACATTTCCCACATAAAAGTGGGGTTTGGGGGGCGGAGGAAAAATACCTGGCAGAGCAATTGATATCCTGGTGTATTCTTTAAGACCTCCAAATCTTTATTGCTAAAAAATGCAGGATTTCTATCAAGAACAGAAGAAGAAGACGGAAATATCTTCTGAGTCATCCACCAATGCAACAATGTTGGGATAAAACGCACAACCAAAAGCGTCCAACGTGACAGATTTTTCCGGTAGTCATCTTTTATCAGTTCACTAGGAAGCGAAGGCCAGTTATAATTTATCATTGGAACCACCAGAGCCACACCTGCTAACCTGAAAATAGCAAAGATATGGAAGAAGTGAAATTTATGACAAAATCACCATATGTGCTGTCTTGCATAGTTGAAATATTACATATCATCTGCTCCTGTCAATTACCTTGCTTTTAGATAAAACCTGACATACGAGAGCAGATAAAGGTTTTGAGAGTTGTACGCACATCCAAATCAAAACTTTGTGAAAAGGAATTTGGGTCACCAATGAATTAAAGGCCCTAAGTGAATGAACCTTTTGAAAAATATTGTATTAATCTTGCCTTTTCTCTAATAAAGCTAGCTTTTAGATGAGGTATATATTAGCTCAAAATTTAATATAAGTTATATTACTTTTGCTTATAGAAAAATATAGACAAGGGAAAACTGAAAGGAGCTTATTTCAAAAACAAATCAGTCACTTTCGGAACTTTTTTTAAAATCCAGCTCTTTAAATTAACACGCCACCACAAATGACTGATTCAGAAAAGTATGGGTTCAGTATATGAGCTTTGAAAGGGGTTTTGTTAGATAATTTCTCAATACAATGTTTACTGTGACTGTGTATTTAACCTTTCTGGTATACGATTGATGCAACTCCAAGCAGGATAGCAACCCAACGAAACCCCGAGAACATAAAACTTTGGCCCTAACTCTAACTGATCAGCAAGTTCTTCAATATCGGATGCTTCGGATTTGACAGAACGCTTGGGGTTAGGGTCACTTTCTCCATACCCAGCTCGATCAAATAGCAGAAGATATATCCCCAACTCATCCATGAGATCCTGAAAAACAAAATGTGTTTCGGATTTATCATCCAGCTAGAAAGGTTTTCTTCGAAATGTGGTGAAATGGGACACTAGTGCCCATTCATAAGTTAAGAAACATTGACACTAAAAGATGCAAAAATCAGAATGGTCAAACCAGTTTTTTCCAATTACGAGAACATTGAAAAAGAAAAAGAACACTTGGATCCTGTACTGTGGTTACTGGAAACTCTTCGAAGCCTAATTCAGAAGTAACTTGTACCGTCATTGGTGGCTTAGCTTACAAAAAATCATTTACAATTAGATTCATTGATGATCAAGATTTGTAAAACTCAGAATGAAAACAGGTCGATTTCTGCATTTTTCTAAAAAATCAAATCAGCTACATATCTGAACTCCGAATCCAGGGTCAAATTTTGGAACAAAACATTGCAATATCAAATTTTATTGAAGTTTTGGCCTAAATCACCAGAGTTGGATGGAGGGGTCTATTTATAAAATTTAACTAAGTTCAAAATTTTGATTTCGAAAGCTAAGTTCACAGTTCACTATTATTTGAAGGGGTATAGTCCCATTTTACACCTAAAAGAAGAGCATATAATCATATGAAACGGTTAAAAACGACACACATATTTTAACACTTTTTGACAGGCATAATCTAAGCCGTTGCGCATATGCTGACCCAACGACTGAAACATCAGAACCTATCTAACCGTTGGATAATGTGGATTTAATGGTTAGATGATGCGCATAAAAAATTTGCGCCAAAACCTCGAATCGCTCCCATAACTATATATAACCTTTGCGTAACAAGCTCAATAAACCAATTATATCTGTCACAAATTTGAGAACATTTCACAGTGTTAAAGTTATTTCATTATACTTGTTTGCATTATTTAAATTGTTGCAATTTCCTACCACTGAAAAACCTTCTCTATTTCCAAATCAATTGATGAGTAAAAATATCCTTTGGTCATCATTCTCCACAAACCTCCCTTTGGTTTTAGGTTTCAAACACTTCAGATCCGGTTTTTTTTAAAAAATGAAAACATTGCAGGAAGTTTTTTTGGTGAGTGAATTGGTATCAAAAACATGTTAGATGAAGCTTTTTTCAAAAGTTATTTAAAAAAAATTTGAAACAAATTTATTCCAAAAAGTGTCACTGCAAGTTTTGTGTTCCAATTCAAAAAGAAACGTAAAATAATAATAATAATAATCATAAAAAAATGAAATAAAAGAGAATTTCATATTCAGTAGAAACAGAAAACAACCAGAATAGAAACTGAAAGTATTCCCATCAATCTTTTTTTTCCGTGGAATAATGGAATAACAACTTATTCCTATGGAACATCTAGGAAGAAGGAGACTGAATCGTCTCATTTAATTTCTAAATCAGGCATTCTTCTCTTACATATGCCAATCTTTGACAATAATTTCTTACAATTATTGAAATACTAATATACTACTCATTTTTTTACTTATAAATAATTAGAAAATGAGTAGAATTATAAAAAATTAAAAAAAATTAGCACAGTTTTCCCTAATAAGAAGGGTTTTATGGCTTTTGGTAGGAAAAATTAATACTTCGTTGAGAAATTATAGATGATAGATTTCCCCAGTCCCTCACTAATAAATCTTCTGTATCAATTTTCATGAGAAGAGCATTCACACCGGCCACTTGGAAAGGAGAAAATGGGAAGATATTATGATAATCCAATCTTTCTATTTACATAAAACTTTCTAGAAATACAACATTGATTTTCCTAACAAGAATATTACTATTCACCTCTCTTTATTAAAAAATAATTTTTTTCCACCAAAATATATAACACACGCAACATATTCGAAAAATATTTTTTAAAGTTTTTATATTTATATATTATCAAAGTAATTGTATAGAAAGTTAATTTTAGAATGCCTGAAAATGATTAATTTCTATTTTGCAAGAAAAATAGGTTTCTAAAACATGAGATTTAGAATTTTAAGCAGAAATGATGGTGTGAATGCTCATGCTGTGAAACATTTCCGATTCCAATTTAGAAATTAAATAAGAAAACAAAACGACTGGTGCCAACGCACTGAACTGAAAATTCTGGAAATAGAAGCAAACAAATATTTTTCTCCAATAATAACAACTGAAAAATGATTCAGGAAGAAGAATGTTATTAAATACTTACATCAGAAGCAAGAAAGTGCATATCTTTAGAGCTGCCAAAGCCATGAACAATCACAACTCTAAATCTTGATTTCTCTTTGGGCACTCCTCTCTCAATGTATGCCAAAAGCCTCCCATCACTTAATCTCACTTTGGATGATGCACCAACACCTGCCAGATCATCATCAGACGATGAAGAAGATGAAGATGATGATAGTGATCGTGGGGATAAAGATTCAATATCTTGTGATTTTTGGGGGTGAGAAGATGATATTCCCAGGCAGCTCAAGAAGAGCATTGCCACTCTCCCAAACACCATCTCTTCTGTGATAAATCACAGAGAGAGTGTTATTATTGGTCAGTATTCAAATCTTTATGGCAAGTCCTGCTGTCTGGAGAGAGAGAGAGAGAGAGAGAGAGAGAGAGAGAATAAATTAATGGAATTTGGGGATTTTGGTGGATTTGAATAGTAGATGCCAGATGGTAGTAATATAACTGGTTCCTACGGCTGCCAAATTGATCTGGCTCGAGTTAGTCCGGTTCGGCCCAATTTTTATGATTTGGGTAGGGTTTAGATAGGATTTTTCGAGTCCACGTTAATCTTTAAGTCTAATCGGATCCAGACCCGGGCTTATAGCCTATACCCATATCTTATTTAGAGTATAACTATCGGATCTTTGAGTTTCAATCCAGATTTGGGTCAAGCATTTTTCTTTATATATTTACAAATTCTCAGCAGGCCATAGGTCCGGGTCTTGGGCCTACCCGTTGGGTGCGGACCTAGGTTAGGTGAGAGGAAATATGAGGGGATCCAGATCCTACTTAAAGTGGTTTGGATAAGATATAAATCTGAATCCCAAGAATTTGGACTGAGTTTAAATCCAATAAATTCGGGTAGAATCTAAATAAGATATCGGGTTGCAATCATTTTTTCACCCCAAATACCAAGTGGCTTCTTTCATACTCTTAGAGAATTGGGGGAAAAGTTAATATTCTTAAACGCGCATTTCCTTCCGACATTCCCACGGTCTTTCTCATTCAAAGTTTCTAAAGGATTGAGATATTTTATACGTAGGAATTATTCGTATATTATCATGCATTTGTTTATATGTTGAAGAGAGATTATTATTATTTTTTTTTGGTATCGATATTTTTTCTGGTACATGTCAACATATTTATGGTTTTAAGTAAAAAATTTCTATGTAAATCTCTAAATAATAATCATTTCTCTTGCTCAAATTAAAATTGAATAAATGTTACTGCACGCTAGTATTTGTATACAATCTCTCAAGAGTAAATAATTGTAAGAAACGGAAAACAACAAATATAAATATAAATGAAATGGAAACCGAGACATTATAAATAATTAAACAAATCATATATTATTTTTTATGAAAAATAGTTCACTTATTAAACATATATATGCAATTTCTAATATGGATAAATATTGAAAATTAATATACTTATAAAAATATTATGAATAATATTTGTATTATAGTAAATGACCAAACATGATTCATTTGTTTTAATTTTTACGATTTTCCTAATAAGAAGGAAACTTTTGTAAAGTCATTTTAGTATTTCTATATGATACGGTTTTTGGAATAAACAATTTTCCATTTGCCATCTAGCACCAGGGTAGGGCTGTCAAATTGATCCGGTCCGGTTCGTTTTTTCTGGTCTGGATAGGGTCTCTCAGGTTTATGTTAGTCTTCGGATCAGGTCCGGATCCGGGTCCAAACTTATAGCCTGTACTCATACCCTACCCGGAGTATAGCTACCGGGTCATTGGGTTTGGGTCCGGGTCTGGGTCAAGTATTTTTCTTTATATATTTATAAATTTTCAGTGGGTTGTGGGTTCGGGCCCCGAGCCTATCTGTCGGGTATAGGTCGAGGACGGGTGAGAGGAAATATATGAGGACTCAGGCCCTACCCAACAAGCCTGAGCCGGTTCTGGATAGTGTCCGAGTAGGGTATCGGATCGTGGGTTATTTTGACACCTCTACACCGGGTAACTATGCTTAAAACTATTCGAATATTTCATATCTCATACAATAAAATGCAAACAAAAAATAATTTAATTTAATTTTAATTAGGATTTTATTTTATGGAGATATTTCTTTTTAGACTAATTAAATGAGAAAAATATTTGATTTCAAAACACTGGTGAGAAGAACTTATGAACTTTTTGGACCGAATTGCTTATGATAAAACGCTTTTTTAAGAAATTACATGATAAGTTAATTTTAATTGGTTTAAAGGACTTGAATACTTTACATAGATACATACCATTAAAAATATTTAGCATTCATACACTTGCCATAATTTGTCAAACAAATGTATGTAAAAATTCTATCACTTGCCATATTTAGGATAGAAGGCTTTTTTTTTTTCTTTTAAAAAAAAAGGAATTCTATTGAAAATTTTAAGGAGTAACACAAATGGACTTAGGGCTGCCTATGGGAGAAGTATTGGGCAGTCTCTGTCTGAAGTATGTAGGCCATTAATTTTCGAATCAATAAATGATATTAAATAAATTTTTTATTTAATTTTTTTTTTATTTTTAATCTATATATTTAATTTTTTTTTGTTAATTTGAATATAAGGAGTGATGCATTAGATAACGACTACCAACACATCCTGTCCCTATCTAATTTAAATATTTAAGGAACGTACCAGTAAATATGTTGACACTTTTACACTTGTCATATTTGTCAAACACATGCATCTATAAGTTCGATCATTTCCCAAATTCCTTAAAGATTAAGCTTTCTATAATCATATTCTCAAATAGCTCTAATTTTAGCTCTATAAGTTTCCAATTATGTAAGAAGGACACTTGATAAATCATTATTCACCTTTCTCTCGTTAAAATAAAATAATAAAAGTCTAATTTTATATGTTATATATTAATTTTAAATTTGATCATTATTTTTAAATATTTAAATTTTAACTTTGATCTATATTTATTCACTATTTTTAAGTACTTTAATTATATAACAATAAAGAAAATATTATTTTAATTAAATATCAAAATTTTAAATTTAGTTTGGTATTTAAACTTATTTTTTTAACTATCATTCAAGAATTTATATTTATTGTTTTATAATGAATAATATTAATGTGGTGGAGAGAAAACAAAATAAGTGAATTTCTCCTTTATGAGTTGAAAAAAAGTCATTATTTTTGTGAGTAGTTGGTTTTATTTTTCCACATATGTAGGTCCATTGTTGAATCAAATTATTGAATTTTTTTTAAAGTATTTTGATGATAAAACTTTAAGATGATAATATTAATTATCGCTCCAGATTTTGTGATCTAATGTGATTATTAAGCTATTTCAGAAATCAGTTTCAAAAACTTGGCAAAAAATCAAACAGTATTCAAATGCTTAAAAATTGTATAAGTGTAGTGGTACACAATATGTGTGTAACGGTACACCATAGAGTAGCGCTACACCTAGCATTTGTAAAGGCTTCCAGAGAACTCTACAAAAAGAAAATGACCTTGTGTAACGGTATACAAAAATCTGTGTAATGGTACACCAAAGTGTAAAGCTACAACTAGCGTCTGTGATGGCTTCCAGAGAGCTCTGCAAGAAGAATGACTCTGTGTAATGGTAGACAACTGTGTAATGGTACACCACAGTTTTAAGGCAACACCTAGTATATGTGACGACTTCTAGAGAGTGTTGCAAGGAGAATAACCCTATGTAACACTACACAAGCATCTGTGTAACGGTAAACCAATAAGTACCAATATAGAACACTCTGAGTAATAGTACACATCACAGATTTAATTATAACGGTCATAGTTCATTAAGGCTCAACTTGCCTTATCTTGTCATTAATGGCCTAAAATGGCTAGTTTATCTTCAAGGCATATATATGGAATTTCAAATCAATGTTTGATCGCCAAAAATTATAAGGTTATTGTCCCATTATTCATACAAGCAAAGATCAATCATACAAGCAAAGATCAAAACCCACTTTCTATATTTGAGCAAATTTGATTCAAATTAGCACTTATATTCTTAAATTTCTAACCTTTGAGTGTATTAGGTTATTCTAAGTGCAATCATACTCTTTGTAATCATATGTAATAGAGTGAACCAAAAATTCAAAGATCTCAACTTTCACTTCAAATTGAATTCGTATAACGGTTAGCTCCAAGACTTGAGGGGGTATCTCAAGCAGAGTGATTAGCCCCCGGGAAGCTAATCGTGTTTTGTTCCATTGGTAATAATGGAATCTCAAGCGTTTGGTCTTGGAATAGTAGACGTAGGGGATTAAGGAAGATTTTTTGTCACATCCTAATTTTTCCTAAAAGACCCGAGGCAAACCCCAAACTCACTAGAAACCTTGGAGGATGAGTGTATTCTCTTTTTAGGTAAAAGAGAATGAAAAACTTCATTTAGTTTTGGAAATAAAAATAGGGAATTCACACTAATGCCGCCACTTGACAAACTCACATTCTACAACATGCTTACAAATATATCAGGGTATGCAGAAAATAATAAATAACCAACTTAAATAAAAGTAAATACCCTATTTACAAAATACATAAGGAGCTACATGCTCCAACACTAATAAAGTATATTACATTTCGTTATTGCCCTAAATATGACTCTCGCCAATAAAACAACAACGGAATATAATACATAAGCCCATCAGCCTCAAAATACATCATATCTAACATAATCCCACTAATGTATAAAATAAATACATCCCACCAAGTCTCAAAATAAATACAACATGAATGTGAGGCTGATACATCAAAATAAAAGTATAAGTACGTGTCTGCCAAAAAGCATATATACAATGATGCCACCTTCAACGGTATTGCTCACTAGTCTCGGCACTTGTAGTATATGTATCTATAAAAATAGAAAATGGTGTGTACGAGTTAATCTCCAAAATAAGATAATATATGACTATAAGTGATGTTATGCAGTATCTGCAAGTGTAATATCTATGCCACAAAATAATAATATAATGGAATGCAATGTCAATGCAATGCAAACCCACGTACACACATATGTACTCACATACACCCGCAAGGACTCACAACTCATAGCTCACAGCTCACAGCTCACTAAAAATTTGGGACAAGTGTCTCTCACTATTTGTAAAAATCATAGGACTACCTCGTAAAACCTAAGCTATAATCTGTCAACACTCTTGACGCGATTATAATGTATCCTTGATCAGGTTTCTCGACTTTCACAGCAAGGCGCCATGCCTTCTCTTGATTTTTGCTCATTGTATGAAAAATCGTCACGGTCCCGAAAAGAAATATAAAATGACTCAACCCGTTATACAATGCAACTCACACGAAAATATTAATTTCTCACTTTAAAATTCACTTTTAATATAATAGCTTGTATCATTTCAATTTCTTGCAAAAGCTCACTTTTTTCTCAAATTCTCACTTTTTGAAATTTTCATTTTAAAAAATTCGCATTTTTCACTTTGATAAATATCAATATCAAAAACTCACTTTTTAACATAAATAAAGCCATGTTATGCCAAATGCT